>ML208447.1:47980-72721 GCA_004369065.1 Pluteus cervinus
GGGTGCTGGCACTGGCGGGGTGGATCTAAGTAAGTGGCTGCCCGTCATTTGTGGAAATCGTAGACATACCGTGTATTCAGCGTGCGCATTGGCGTCGTTCATTGTGACGAGGATTGGCGTTTAGTCAATTAGGTGTTTAGGCATTTTGAGACGAAGATTTGGATTTGGATTATTTGAGATGCTGGAGGGGGGAGGTAATGATTATGAGCATTGATCCGCAAAGAGCATCAAGAAGGGCATCGAGCATGCTCACCGTATGATGACTCGCACGTCGTTGCCAAAAGGCAGAGAATGTTTAAGAGATGGAAGAAAGGAAGAAAGAGGCTTGTTAGGGATATTGTTGGAAGGGCGAGGCTTAAATACGCTGGAGGAGGGGTTTGGTCGTATTTTGGCGCTCGATGGCAAACCGTGATCAACGCACAGCGACGTCATCCACCTCTCTTATTCTCGTCATAATATTTCTGAGTAAAAACAGAAGGGTACCCCGACCTCTTTTATTCACGTCATCAAGATAAAATGGCGTCACTCACCTCTTTTGGAATCATCATCGCACAAGAGACCGGTACTAGACCGGTCCATGGCCTCGACTCCCAAGTATCGGTGAAGGTGGCTGGCCAGAGCGAGTTCTACCGGCGGTTGGGCTATCAGCCTACAAAACACGGGTCGCCGCGTTTCCTCTCCAAGTCAGCATGCGCATCGCACAGCAAGGCGAGGCTGACAATCCACTGTTTGGTGGTGAGTGTTCTCATCATTCTGAAATGTATGTGACGAAAAAATTAACGTGGCGAATTTTCCTGAATTCCCTTTGAAATCCAATTTCGCGAGAGCCTCTAACATGTCGGCCTCAAGGGATGAGCAAGTTAGTCTGGTTCGAGAAAACGATCAAGAGGAAGAACATACCTCCAAGTCCGGGCTGGGAGAGATTTCTGGGCCAGGAGCAATTGGAACATTTCCTTGGCTTTGCATTAAGTTGAAGCTCTCTTCAAAGCTCGGTGTGATTGGGTCTCCTGTGCATACGAAAAAGGAATATGCCAGGGTGATGAGGTCAGCGTTTAATGGGCTCCAAAAGCGTGTCTTGCTTTGGATGTTATGAGCGACTGCAAGAGATATGGATAACGGATTTGATTCGAAAGAGGCCACTGCAGGAAATTGCCAGGAAGCTCCGGCGTGCTTGGTCCGTGCGATTGTCGCGATTCGCCGACTCCTACATAACGTAATTACAGCCCAGGAGCTTATAAAAACCCAATAGCCGAGGCTGCAGAACCTTGAACTTTCGCGTCGACCTACTTACCTCAAAATGGGCGCCTCCGCCCCAAGACGCGTTCTAAGCAAGTTAGATACAGACTCGGCTGGTCATGACGCGTCGAACGCGACCAGCGCAGAAGATATTACCTCCGAAGCGATGGACGTTGACCAATCTGATGCAGGGGACCAAGAGGAGACCATACCTGGTGCTGTTGCCAAGGGGAACAAGGAAAAGGATTTACAAGTATGTTAGCGACTCGGTGCTTTTCTTGACGAAATTCTGTCTTTCTTACGCGTCTTGGTTAGGATGATATGAACCTCGCTCTAACGGGGCTAGATTTTAACGGAGATTATGCCATGGCGCACGCCTTTCCCCTCGCTCCAAATCCATGGTTAACAATCGAAGGTCTCGGTCTCCTCCGACTTCCTCTGGGTGATGATGATGCGACACGCATTATCTCTGCTTCTGGCCAGAAAAAGAGGGGCATGAACACCTGGGAGATTTCGTCAGATCTCGTGTCATTCGGAAACGACGCGTGGAATACCTTTTTACAAGAAGAGGTCCTGGAAGGAGTGAAGGATGGTCTCGGACTCACCGTCGACTTGACATCTTTGCGTTGTCAACTTCACAAGCTACGATTGTATAAAGCTGATTCACGGTGGGTTCCCTACCTTCAATTTCCACACCAAAGTTTCTGACTGATTGTCTGCAGTGCCTCAACAAAACAGGAGTCGTAAGTTTTTCATTCCCGAGTGCATACTCCCACCCCTAATCTGCCTCACAGCACGCCAACGGTTGAAGGGGTGTTTGCAACATTTATAATCCTGCTGCCGTCACTCCATACGGGTGGTGACGATCACGTCTCTCATTCATCGGGTTCGCAAGTCCTTAGCCTCCCGCCTGACTCTCCCCTCCATACGAGCATCATCGCCTGGTACTCGGATGTCTCTCATTCCGTCGCACCAATCTTGTCCGGCTACCGACTTGGCCTTTGCTATGATCTCATACACACGCAGACGGGGCCAAAATCACTCCCGCTTACTCTCCCTTTCGCAACTAGAGCTGAAAACTTGGCGTTGATGCAGCGGACTCTTGAAGAGTGGCGGGATGGGGTCCACGACGAGGATTATGAAGACGACAACGACGACAATCACCTGCTTGCCTTCATTCTTGACAACCACTATCCTGATGACGAACTCGACGAAGGAAAGAGTTGTCTCGAGGGGACAGACGCACACATTGTCGCAAACTTGGGTCCTGTCGCAGAACAGGTGGGAGTCACTATCTTCCTAGCCAACCTCAAGTACACCGTCGAAGCACAATCAGAGTCAATGATGCGTACTGGCTATGATCGACCTGCAAAGCGACGAAAGAAAAACTCTGGCGGTGATGACGACGATGCTAGTGCCTCCGAGTCGGAATCAGATGATGGGAAAGTTCACGAATTTGCCATCTCGAATATTGTTGATCTTGACGGTACCTCGATAACGAAGAAAACGAACTACGTGGAGGAATACCAAATTATCCCAAAGGACGCCTTCTCTGGTGTCAAACCAGATGGATATAAGCACAACGAGTACATGGACATCGATGTTTGTTTTCCTTCCTTGGGTCACAACTTTGTAGCTGATAATCATCACAGGACGACCCCGAGGACGGTGGAGATTGTTGTCCGTCACTTCTTTTTATTCTTATCAGACTTAGGTTGTGCTAACCATCATCTTTTACTTAGGGTACGATCGTACTGTCCTTATCTTCGTCTGCAAGGACCGAATGCGAGATTTCTACCTCTCAAACTGTGGAACCACTTCCGCCATGTCTGAACTGAAGAAACTCGACCCACACGCACTTAAGAAGGCTGATGTCGAGTTTGCGGAAAGAGTGGTGAAGCATCTCCCAGCCTCCGCCACCAGCACCGGCCCATTTGCCGAGATGTTCAAGCTTGCATTGTCATGGAAGAACTTCAGGTTGTGGAAAACCGTTTGGAAGAAATCAACCTTCTCTGCCATCTCTGCCACCTTGATCTCTCAAGCAGTAACTACGTTTGGGTTTGAAAGGCTTTCTCCACTGTGAGTCATGTTCTTTGTTGTAGCGGTCTCGTCCTTACGGTCACCCGCAATATAGGCTCGAAGACCAACTCACATCGCAACGCTCTTTCTCCGATCGCCTCAAGCTCATTCAGTCCATCGCTGACACTTGCGCGTCCAAGGATGACGCAGCCGTGGCTTGGCGTGCTGCGCAGAAGTTCAAGGCCATCGAAACTATGCCTTACTTTCGTGATAGTGACATACCCATCATAATCAAGATTGCTGAAACGGAAGGGATAAAAATGACTATGGCCAGGTATGTCCATTCGCCCTTCCATTCTGGATATGATATCTCAATCGATCTACCTTCAAGTTATATGCGATCTTTGAAAAAGGCTCAAGTTGATTCCGACTTCTGGATATCTCTTATTCGCGCCATACAAGATCGTTTGAAAAACTGTGCTTCAGGCCTCCACTCGACGTCCGGAAACTTAGACGATTGGCAGGAATCCATCTTGCAGTGTTTAGAGGAAGCTGCCACGGCATGGGCAACGAGTCATTCTCGTACTCATATAACCTCGGATACAGAACAGGGAGATTCGACTCATCCCGAGCACACGATAGTTTCTTCTTCGATGGAAGTCCTAGATCTTACTGTTTCGCTGGATCGGGCAAATCTCTTCTCAAAAATCCTGAACGTGCTTCTCTCTTTACGCGGCACCACCTCCGATCGATTTAAAGTGGTCTACTCGCACTTCATCCCAAAACTTCAAAAACTCCTGGCCAAACACGATAGCTCGGTCGCATCCCCACCCTTTTCAGACTTTGCTCGGGACGTCATCGGATTATACCTTCAAGATATCCTTGGTCCGAAGGTCCAGGTCATTCCGGCCTTGAAAAATGCTTTGAGATGCGGTCCAGGATGCCGGGATTGTAACGCTCTCGAGTCGTTCATGAAATCCTCGCAAAGGACGTATCGTCTTTTTGCAGGCTTAAAGCGCAGGGCCCATATCGAGCGCCAAATTCAGAAAAACGGTGCAAATGCGCTGTCCTTTGAGACGCAGAAGAAACAGGGGTCGAAAGATGATGACCCTCATGACTTAGTTGTGACCAAGAAGGAGGGGTATGGTCAGATTTCGCAGTGGGATGATAGACAGGAGCAAGCTCGGAAGTTGTTGAAGTTGTTTGGTGATAGCGATGTGGTGGCGAAGGTGATGGGAGATAGGGAAGACGATGTTTTACGAGCATTGGATGGGACGCGAGCTTTCAGGTTGCATCCGGACTGTGCCAGCGGTGCCGGTGAAGGTGCGCTGCCTCCTGCGCCAATAGCGTCAACTTTGTCCGATGCTACGTCAAATGTTTCAGCACCCACAATTCAAGCTGGTAATAAAAGAAAACGTCAAGCGTAGACCGACCAAACGTTCGCCCTGGAGCGCTTATTGTTACTTATCATTTGCTAATCGACACGCTGTCTTCGTATATAAGTTATTGCTATCGTATATCTTGCTATCCCAATGCTAGTGTCGTTTCTTCTTCGATTTGGGCAATGAGATGGGAAAAAGGTTGATGACTGTGCTGAATGACATAAGAAACGTGTAGGATTTCGCGACTTCAGCCGCAGCAACCACATCCCCTCGAACTGCACAGCATAAAAAACCATTTCACCTTTCTTCCATGAGCTCGTTCAGTTCAGTTCAAGGACTGCCCCGCTACTCCGGGGGTTTCGATTGGGAACGCATTGCCTCCATTTATTCTTGACATGATCCCTCGACAGGCTACTAGTAAACGTATCCATGACTCATGCGGTTGCATTCGTATCGTCAACGTTTCAACAGCGACCGATGACCATATTCTGCCCCATCTCTAGGACCGTCCCCTTTGATAACGCCCCTTACTCAATCAAGCGGAGAGACAGGTCTGGGGTCGTGATGCTCTTGATTCAGGAATGCAACATGGGGCAAACACATCCACAGGCTGTGTGAGCGGCTCTCTTGTGCCCTTCACCTTGTCGGATTCCATTTGGAGCGTCGCAGTCCGACTTGCAGAAGTGCTTGCTCTCTGCCAAGGATCCCCTATCATCGTCGCTCGGGTGCGCATATAGCAAGACTTGGCCAGCGGCGGCCCGAACTGTCAGAACAAACTCTTGCCTGCGGAAGATACCAAGTGTAGAACTCCTTCGCTGGCATGTCAGCCGCGAAAATATCATCAGCCGGAAATCCTCCGACTACGGGCTATCATATATCATATTCCGAAACGCTTCAAAAGTCGACGACTGGAACCCGTTGCAGGGAATGACCTAGCTGTCCCCAATCGTACCGATGATTCCCGAAGTCACTTTCACTGCGTTGGCATTCTTCATCGCCGCTGTTCATGGCCAGAAAGGCGGTACCCTTGTCCCTGAACGTCATTCCTCCTTAGTCTGGCAAAAATGCACCACGGCGGGCGGCTGCACCGGGCAACAGGCCTCTGTCGTTCTTGACGCTAACTTACGCTCGATCCATGCAACCGCAAATACGACCAGCTGTTATGATCATGGCAACGATCGTTGGGATACCTCACTTTGCCCCCGATCCTGACACCTGTGCCCAAAACTGCGTCGTAGAAGGGGCAAACCTTAGCACAGCAAGAATATCTGCCAGCGGTTACTCGGTGACGTTTGAGCGCGCTGGCCCTGCCGGTGGGGGGCCTGGTCATGTCGCTTCCGAATCCCGCATATTCCTATTAGCCAACGAGACCAACTATCAAATGTTCAATCTCTTGAATCAGGAGCTTGCATTTGACGTCAGTCTGCATTACTTAGAATGTGAAGTTAATGCTGCACTTCGGTTTGTCCAGATGGACCCAGATGGTGGGCTATCAAAGTGGCCGAAGGGGGCTGGGGCGAAGTACGGGGCAGGATACTGCGACTCGAAGTGTCCACATCGTCCATTTCTCAATGGACAGGCAGGTCATCCTTTGATCGTGCCGAACAGATCGTTGACTTTTGCCCATAACAGGCAAACTTGGTTTCGGATGCTGGTGCATGCTGCAACGAGATGAATGTCTGGGCAGCAAACACCATCTCAACGGTCCTCACCGCACACCCTTGCTCAGTTTCTGGCTTCCACGAGTGTGTGGGCTCGGAATGCCAGAGCGGAGTTTGCGATCCGGATGGGTGTGATTTCAATCCTTACCGTCTTGGTGATCCCAGGTTCTATGGGAGGGACAGCACAATTCCTAATGACGACTTCACTGTCGTCACCCAGTTCATCACAAACGACAGTACATCCACCGGAACACTGACGGAGATTCGTCGGTCATACCTCCAGAATGGTCAAGTGATCCAAAACTCGAAGGTTCAACTCCCTGATGTGGACCCGTACGATTCGATCACAGAGTCGTTCTGTGCTGCCAAGGCGAGCGCATTTGGAGAACCAACCACGTTTCAGGATATGGGTGGCCTGGCTGCGTTGAGCAAAGCAATGGCTGGTGGGATGGTGTTGACAATGAGTTTTAATGACGGCCCAGTGCAGGATATGCTCTGGCTGGATGGCAACTACCCTCCCCAAGCTAACGCGACGAAACCTGGCGTTGTTCGTGGACCTTGCCAACCATTCGCGGCACCCATTGGTCTTCCAGTTACAGCAACGGGGACTTTTTCAAATATAAGATTCGGTGACATCGGTTCGACCCTCCCCCGGCCCACTCCTACGCGACCTCCATCTTCGGGTCAGACGAACTATGGTCAATGGTGAGTCGTTTCTCCTTGATGCGGAGCTGAACGAGTATGACATTGAGGTATAGTGGAGGGGAGGGTTGGCCCGGCCCTTTTGAGTGTGAGCCTCCATTCACTTGTGTTGCAATTTCACCCCCGTGGTTCAGTCAGTGCTTGGTGAGTTATCGCGATGGACTCTGGGATTTCTATCCTTTTTGACCTGCGATTCAGCCATAGCTAGCGGGGGGAATATGTTCGTACCAACTACCAGCGTCTGTCCTTAGTCTTATTCCTAGCCGAGGCTGTATCTACCCCTTCTCTTGAGATCGAAATATTGGTATGTGCTTCAGGCAACACGACCATGAGTGCACACTGTACAGTACTGCTTGGGCAAGTTCAAATCGGGCTCAAGCCTGGGCCTAGCTCCTATCGATGTTCCTTGCCTTCGCTTGAAACATACCTTCCGTCCTCAAGACTTCTACTTTCGAGCATTTGCGCGAGATATCGTGAACAGTGATGATGCTGTACCCAGAGCCACAGTGCACCTCGACGACGTCACTGATTCTGCAAATAAAGCGGAGATGCGGCGTTGACGTTTGCAATTGGACCGTATGATGTCATTCATTTACTACTGAACCAGAACTTCAAAATCGGGTCAAGCACGTTTGGAAACCGAACTCGCCAGTCTGTCGGAATCCAGGCCTCTGAAGCTAGGCTCTCCTCTAGCTTCTTGACCTACTTCGGAGAACTCGCATCGCACGCGATTCAGTTTTTTTGGTTCGGGATCGCAAAGCGAGCACCGCAGCCCGTGTCCGAAACGTGAGCAACACTGCTCTTACGCGAACGTAACGACACGTTTTGACCCCAGAAAAATTCCTCAGCGCTAGCAGGAGCTGATGCTCGCGAATTCCCTCAGCCAAGTTGTAAAGGAAGTCGAGATAGGTCGAGATCTCCGATTATGAGCAACCAAATTTGTATCGAAAAATTAATGATTTACCCTCCGATCAGCCACTATTTTAGGGACGAATCGTGCTTAATTGTTGAACATTTGTGTGAAAAAGTCAGATCGCTTGTTTGGCAGATGACAGGCCCAATGGAGCAACTGCCTGCCAGCTGCTGCCACTGACTGCTTTCATCTGGCCGAGGTCACCTCCCATCCGCCAGTTCATTCTTTTCCTCCTCCCACATCATCCTCTGCTCCACGCATCACTTACACAGCCTCGCGCGTCATCTGCACCATCAAGATCGTCTACGTTTACGCTACGCTGCGTATTATCTGCAGGTCTAATAGAGCTGTGGGGTGAACTCCAGTTTCAATTCCAATTTCTCAACCAGTCGTGGGTTCCTGGGATTTGGATGAGACAGCATATAGCTCACACACGGAACTGACTCTCGTACGTCTTGTCATGTTTTTGACGCACCTGATTGTCAAGGCCTGAACCATCTTTTTTGGCCTACAGGGAAGATTGCGATACGAAACAGCATAGACCCACCTGAGACCCTTGGATTTCACACTCTTACGGCGGCCTAGAAAAAACAACAAGGCCTTTAGACCTTCCACGATCTGCCATTACGCTTGGTTTGACTCTTTTGCTCCCCATCACTCACTCTCTGAGCAAGAGTCTTCCCCTCGTTCTTCACGTCTCTGCTTCTTGCTGTTACTCATTGCCAGTAGGGCCAGAACACACCTTTCACGATGTCTGAGGCACCACAAGCTGCATCGGATCCGACAGCGCTAGGACCTGCAACAGCTTCCGACGTTGCCGTAGTCATCGAGGATGCCTCCGTCGCTCCGCAGGTAGAGGCGACCCAGGACTCACAGTTCACACTTCTAACCACTGCGGGGGTGGAAAGAGAGGAAACTGCTGTTGAGGCGGATAATACAGTGACCGAGGAAATTCCGTCAACGCCTCAGGTGGCACTGACGTTCCTCCTGGTAACGGGTCGGCGCCGAACGATGGTTTTCGAGCCTGAGACGGCGATAGGGAGGGTGAAGGAGCTTGTTTGGAATACGTGGCCGGCAGGTAAGCAGGCTGCATGCATGTTACCCTTCATCCTGCCGTATGTGCGCTTTTTGGCGCCGCGTTGTTATCTTCCTTCGTGATTGGTTGTGGACCTGCGTGCTCATTGTTCTTGTGATTTTATTGGTTAGATTGGCAAGATGAGAGACCACCAGCGCCTTCCTACCTCCGCGTTCTTTATTTGGGGAAGATGTTACAGGATGACGAGACTTTGACCAGTTGAGTGCATTTTTGAGTTTGATCTTTCCGACCTTTCGCCTCGGTGATGCTTATGCTACGGTTCCGCTCCAGCACTGAAGTTACCAACGCATACACCCACGTCTGATCGAGCACCACCAACGAATCCTCCACCGACAATTGTACACCTTTCAATACGAGTATACCCACCAACTAATTCTCCAGAAGGGAAGAAGAAGAAGAAGCGGGCGAATGCGGGTGCGAATCAGGCCGCTTCTGGGCCTGGGGCGAGCGAGGCGAGGACTGGTGGGGGTTGTGGGTGTATTATCTGCTAGTTTGGCGACATGTCGCGAGACTGTCGATCTTAACGTGGACCAAGGGCGTGAGTGCTGTTTTGCTTGTAATCACACTTGGTTCTCAAAGCACTAATCTGCGTATTCCGGTTGTTTCGTGATATCATTTAGCCTGGCTAGCCACGCGATATATCTTTATGGGAAGATAGTCGTTCCCTAGATATCATCACTGGCCGTGCTGATCATATGCGTGCCTGCGTCTGCCATTCTCTGCATAACTTGATGCTGTTGTTTCATCCATATTTTGATGCTTTTCCTTCACACCGGACGGTTCTCACTCTTCTCCCTTGCGTTGTTATCTCGACATCTGTACACGACACTGCATCACAGCCCACTTAGCTTCACCATTTTTCTGTCCTATCCCACATGCATATCAGTCACTCGCTATCACATTTTTATGTACAGGGTCTCCAGTTTTGAATCCAGCCTTCTTACAAATGGGTCAAACCCTTCATACACATGCCCCTGTCTCTTGCCTACGCTCCTCGACTTATACGTCGTTGTCGAAGCTTTAAATTGAGCCTGCTCGTCTTACCTGCTTCCTGGTGTCACTATCATATCGGTTTGGACAACTTTTCATTCTGCACCTTCCCCTCTGGCATTGGACTTGGACGTTCTATACGAACAGTACTTCTGTTATCTATTCTTTCAAACAATTTCTTTTGTCGATATTTGTGGGGAGTACCCGTGCTGTAACCCACCTGTTTATCTGCACGCGTCTATGACAGCGCGAAGATGTTCCTGCGCTGTCAACGCTACGCTGGTTCTTGACGTCAAGAAATTTGTTGATATCTCTGCTCCGCATATATATATAACTATTTATTCCGCTCCGGATCCGGTGACGGAAGGATTCCGTTGTGACCGCTCATGTCTACAGGCTTGTATGGATAAATTTATCCACCGCTCAGGAATCTCCGTTAGGAACAGGAACGAGTCCGCGTCGTATCGGAGTACGCTTATCTCTGGTTTCGTCGTGATCGGAATGGTGCCCGCCGTCTCAGGGTGCGGCTTTTATAACGGCTTGCAGGTTCGTTTAATTGCTAACTTGAGTTCTTGACGGTGGGTGATGGAGTCTATGATTTCATGGCATTAATCAGAAGAGTCGTAAGATATACTGTCGATTTCGGCGCATATACTCTGGAACGGAGTGGGTCCACACTGCATCGAACGACTTACTGTACGGGCGTTGCGCTAGTCCGTTGTACCATATGTACAGTACATCTGCTGTGGATGCCTGACGCCGGGAACTCCGATCGGAACGCAGAATGGCGACTCCGAGCGGAATGGCGTGTTTTTTTACGGTAAATTTACGATTTTCAGAAATAATCTCGCCTGCAATCTCATCTAAAAGACCCCGTGTGAACTTTGGGGTCTGCTTGGTCCCTGTCCCTCTTATATTTTTTGGGTTTGCGCATCTGGCCCACCACTTTTCTTTCCCCCAAATCCTTCTTTCCTCTTCTTTTCCTCTGATCCTTTTCATTCCCGCGTTTCTAAACCCATGTCGTCCAAAGGTGAGTCGTCTCCACCGTCGATCACAGCAAATCGCGTCCATATATGCTAATCCAAGGACGTGTTTAGCCATCCGTGAATACGATGCCAAACTTCTGTTGGCATACTGGCTCGAACGCGCCCCCGCCGTCGATGCTAACGTGTCTGTGAAGACCAAGTTTATCTATCCTCAACCAAAGGTTGCACAGATCTCTTGGGACCCAGTAAGGAATACAATCACTCCAGATTCGAAGCTTCCTAGCTGGGTCTTCACCACCAAGCTCGTAGCCAAGCCCGATCAACTCATCAAGCGCCGAGGCAAGGCAGGACTCCTCGCTCTCAACAAGACATGGGACGAGGCGCGTCCATGGATCGCCGACAGAGCTGGGAAGCCACAAAAGGTGTGTACGCGTTGTTCGTCTTATGGGTTGTGTCGTTTCCCCACATTTTCGGCGTGATTGACGTGTTGAGGGGTCTGATTGTTGGATTGTGTCGGGTGGTATTACCGAATGTTCATCTTATCCGTCCCATCTTTTGCCTAATGTCGAGCGCGAGGCAGTGACGGATGCGTTCGTCTGAGTGCACATCATACACGTGATGCTACTCATTGCTCAAGGCTATATCCGTTAAGGATCACCCCAGGAGCGTGGCATTGTCGTTTGGGATGCACAAGAACTTGAGATTGGGTGTATGCATCTCACGTTCTTTCGCGTTATCAGAGTCGATATCGGCTGACGCGACGCGACACCAAAACCCTTCTCATCTATGCGACCCTCGCTGACTTTCATTTGCCGTTTAGGTCGAAGCCGTAACAGGCACACTCAACAACTTCATTGTTGAACCTTTCCTTCCGCACCCCTCCAACACCGAATACTACGTCTGTATCACCTCTCAACGAGAAGGCGATTCTATCCTTTTCACCCATGAGGGTGGTGTCGACATTGGAGATGTTGATGCCAAGGCCCTCGTTCTCAACCTTCCCGTCGGTCAAGTATTCCCCTCCCGCCAGACGGTCGCGGATACCCTCTTGAAACATGTACCCACTCAAAAGAAGGATACTTTGGTCGACTTCTTGTCCCGACTCTACAGCGTGTATGTTGACCTTCATTTCGCATACCTTGAAATCAACCCCTTGGTCGTCTTGGACGGCGAAAACGGTGGCGAACCCCGTGTATGCTACCTCGATATGGCTGCAAAACTCGATCAAACCGCGGAGAGCATCTGTGGACCCAAGTGGGCTATTGCTCGTGACTTGACTGTATACGAGGGCAATGAGACCGAGGCTGTCAAGGCCGTTGGAAAGGGAGGAAAGGTCACTGCTGATCGTGGCCCTCCAATGGTGTGTTTTCTTGGTATATGTATGCATTCTGGTTGCTGATGGTTCAATTCAGGTCTGGCCTGCACCATTTGGTCGCGACTTGACCAAGGAAGAAGCATATATCCAGAAACTTGATGGATCGACTGGTGCATCGCTGAAGTTGACGGTGCTCAATGCGGAGGGTCGTATCTGGACCATGGTTGCTGGTGGTGGTGCTTCGGTCGTTTACTCTGATGCTATTGCTGCCCACGGCTTCGCTCACGAGTTGGCCAACTACGGAGAGTACAGTGGTGCACCTACCGAGGGTCAAACCTACGAATACGCCAAGACCATCAGTATGCGTTTTGACGTTTTTCTGGTTGCGTTTGCTGATAGTGTATCTAGTTGATCTCATGACACGAGGAACACCGCACCCCAACGGCAAGCTCCTTATCATCGGAGGTGGTATTGCCAACTTCACCAATGTCGCGGCCACCTTCAAGGGTATCATTCGTGCCCTGAAGGAGTACAGGAGCCAGCTTATCACCCACTCCGTCAAGCTTTTCGTTCGTCGTGGTGGTCCCAACTACCAGGAGGGTCTTAAGGCGATGCGCCTCCTCGGAGAGTCCCTTGGTGTCCCCATTCGCGTCTTTGGTCCTGACACTCACATCACCGAGATTGTTCCCCTTGCTTTGGGTATCGAGGTCAAGAAGACTCTTAACCTTGGCGATGCACTGCAGAGCGTTCAGGTTGAAACCCCCCCTCCACAAGTCATATCTGTTTCCAGCACTGGTGGTGGTGTTGGAACCATTCACGCTGACGGTGAACGCACTCAACCCGGCGACCAGATCGTTCGCTTCGAGACTGGTGCTGCTGCAACTCGCCCTTCTTATCGTCCCTTCGACGAGAAGACTCGATCCTTCGTGTACGGTCTGCAGCCCCGGGCTATCCAAGGAATGCTCGACTTCGATTACTCCTGTGGACGTGAAACTCCCAGTGTTGCCGCCATGATCTATCCTTTCGGTGGTCATCATATCCAGAAGTTCTACTGGGGTACCAAGGAGACCCTTCTCCCGGTCTATACCAGCGTGAAAGAGGCCGTTTCTAAGCATCCCGATGTTGACGTTGTCGTCAACTTTGCTAGCTCTCGTTCCGTTTACAGCTCTACACTCGAATGCTTCGAATACCCTCAACTCCGTGCTATCGCATTGATCGCTGAGGGCGTTCCTGAGCGACATGCTCGCGAGATCCTCCACCTTGCACAGTCCAAGGGTGTCTTGATCGTTGGTCCCGCTACTGTTGGTGGTATCAAGCCCGGATGCTTCCGTATCGGAAACTCGGGTGGTATGATGGATAACATCATCTCCTCCAAACTCTACCGTGCGGGCTCTGTTGGCTATGTGTCCAAGAGTGGTGGTATGTCCAATGAATTGAACAACATTCTTTCACTTGTGACAAACGGCACATACGAGGGTATCGCTATCGGTGGTGATCGTTACCCAGGATCGACGTTCATTGACCATCTCCTCCGATATGAGGCCGACCCAGAGTGCAAGATGCTCGTTTTGTTGGGCGAAGTCGGTGGTATTGAGGAGTACCGTGTCATCGAAGCCGTGCAGAAGGGCACGATCAAGAAGCCTATCGTCGCTTGGGCTATCGGCACCTGCGCCAAGATGTTCACCACCGAGGTGCAATTCGGCCATGCCGGTAGTATGGCTAACAGCGAGCTCGAGACCGCCGATGCCAAGAACGACGCGATGAGACGTGCTGGATTCATCGTCCCCGACACTTTCGAGGAGTTGCCAGGCGTTTTGAAGGAGACTTACGAGAGGCTCGTCAAGACTGGTGCTATCGTTCCCAAGCAGGAGCGTGAACCTCCTGTTATTCCTATGGACTACAAGTGGGCTCAGGTACGTTCCACTACCGAATAGCTGCGGGTAGCCGTTGCTTACACTTTCTTAGGAACTCGGTCTCATCCGTAAACCTGCGGCCTTCATCTCAACCATCTCGGATGAGCGAGGGCAAGAATTGTTGTATGCTGGTATGCGTATCTCTGATGTCTTTAAGGACGATATTGGTCTCGGTGGTGTTGTCTCGTTACTGTGGTTCAAGCGTCGCTTGCCACCTTGGGCAGCCAAGTTTATTGAGATGGTGCTCATGCTCACCGCTGACCACGGTCCAGCGGTCTCGGGGTATGATATTCTAGTTCCTCTCAAATATATGCGCTAATTCCCCTCGTCAGTGCTATGAACACTATTGTGTGTACTCGTGCTGGAAAGGATCTCATATCCTCGCTGGCTTCGGGTTTGTTGACCATTGGTAGCCGATTCGGTGGTGCTCTCGACGAGGCTGCTTCGATGTTCTCCCAAGCACGGGATACTGGTCTGACACCTCGTGAATTTGTCGACAATTCGCGAAAGGCCAACAAGCTTAGTGAGTTGAATCTGACCATTACAATTTTAAATTTTCTGACGCGTCGCAGTTTCTGGCATTGGGCACAAGATTAAGAGTGTCAACAACCCCGACTTGCGAGTGGAACTTGTGAAGGAATATGTCACGAAGCACTTCCCAAGCCATAGCTTGCTCGATTATGCTCTCGCTGTAGAGAAGGTGACCACTGCGAAGAAGGATACGGTAAGCTGGACTGTTCTTCTGCCTTGACGTGAATTCTTACATGTGATATAGCTCATTCTCAACGTCGATGGATGCATTGCTGTCTGCTTCGTCGACCTCCTTCGCGATAGCGGTGCCTTCACACCAGAGGAAGCTGACGAGTACATTAAGGTTTGTGCTTTGCGCTTTGCCTTCCAAGTTCGCCTGGCTTATTGTTCGTGTAGATCGGTACCTTGAACGGTCTCTTCGTTTTGGGTCGTAGCATCGGTTTCATTGGTCACCATCTTGATCAGAAGCGTCTCCGCGCACCACTGTACCGTCACCCAGCAGACGACATTTTCATCAACATGGCAGATGTCGCTCAACCCCGTGTCCTTGGAAGAATGCAATAGATGGACTATGTCTGGAACCAAAAATACTCGTAAGGAATTTAGTTATTAAACTTCGCTACATTGTAATGCTGTCCGTTGCCCTTTCTCTCTCTGTATTCCTTACCACTTGTTGCTGTCCCCACGCTTCCTGTTAGAATTTCCATTGTCAGAGACGGTATTAGAATGGGCCACTTAGGCCCCAAAATGCATAACTACTACGAATACATTCACGCATTTTCTTTTTTTGGCTTATTTCCCTATTGTACATGCAGGACTTGTCAATTGTTTATGGTACAGAAAAGGTAAGAGTGAACCGGAGGAGGGAGGGTGGTGATATGTAGACGCAAATTGGCCTATGATAGGAACCCTCGAGGTCTGACAATGAGAAGAAACAATGATGAACTGGGATAGTCCCTATCAGAGCCCATCGAAGGCTCCAGCCAGTTCGAATTGGGTGGGTGCAGGTGGTTCCTTCCGTTGAACAATACGGAGGTCGGGTATGCATCCCGAAGGCAAAAAGTTCGGAGGCAATAGAACTCTGGAATCGCGTCCAAAGAGAGGAGTTTTAGCGTCAACATGGTCCGGGGAGGGGTAATTAAACGTTTGTCGACGTCTAGGTAAGAAACTGAGAGGAGCAACGCTAGAGTTGTACGTTAAGCAAGGAAACGCGAAAGTGTAGAAACAAACTCACAGATACATGGTTCGTACACATACAAAATCGATACAGTCATAATGGTTAGATTATCGGGGGGGGGGGTATAACTTGAGATGAAATGTTGGGTGTTTTACAAGACGAGAAGGGGAGGGGAGGGGTTTCTCCGATTCCTCCGAATTGGGGGGGGGGATGGGAGGAGAAACTTGGAGTTTCCTCCTCACAAAACCCTCGAGAGCGGGTTAACATATAATGCAACAACAACTCTGATGCGTGTCGGTCCTCGAGGTGCCTCGGCTTCTTCTGGTTGTTGTAGGCCTGGTAGTGGGTGTATCGTTCTGATGGGCGGTTT
This sequence comes from Pluteus cervinus, assembly GCA_004369065.1. Lineage (NCBI taxonomy): Eukaryota > Fungi > Basidiomycota > Agaricomycetes > Agaricales > Pluteaceae > Pluteus > Pluteus cervinus. The sequence goes on from ML208447.1 coordinate 64,272, forward strand.
GGGGTTCTTAAAAGTGAGAAGTATTAGATGTGAGTGAAGATAAAAACGAGGAGACCTGAGGGGTTGGCATACCAGTGGCCCATTTCTCCTTGACCGCATCTGAGGCTTCTGCTGGTGGGGACCCGTTTGGTCGTATAGAAATGTGGACGATTGTTGGAAGAAAGGCAGAGGTGACAGATTCCGGGAATTTGAGATCTAGTTCACGATGTAACTATTTCACAAACTGGGGTTTAAATGTATAATCTTTGGAGACGCACCAGAGAGCATATCTTCATCTTGTAACATTCTTCCTAGGTATAGCATTCGGAGATGGGACGGTGATGCCGGATATTCATCTTGCCATTCTGGATAAACGAACGCGTCGGTGTTAGTTATGTTAGAATGGAGAGAGAGGAGAGAAGAGAAGTCGAAGATAGAAGTCGAGTCCCGATCACCCCACATATCCTACCGTATCTTCGGAAAGAAGACTGATGGCAATACAACCACCCGTGCAACTCCTCGCTGAAAGAACACAGCACGTTCTGGAGTGACGAGACTAAGAATAGAAATAGAGGTTCTGATAAAAGCTAGGGCGATACAGGCTCCACCGAAGCCGCATAAAAGGAAGGCCGTCCCGAGGAAATAAGGAGATGACAGTTGTCAAACGTCTTCCACGCACATGCCCTCATGGGAAACGGCAGTATGCGTCGAGAGGGGGCACATTTGTAAATACAGGAGATCACACGACACGTACCGCTCGGCCATGAATTCCAAACCAACTCCTTCACTCTTCCAATCGTCATTTCTGCATCGAATGTCATTACTTTCCTCCTGCTTGATATCAAGAGAAGGGTTATCTGGACTTGGGATCTTTGGGCAGTTTGGATGACTGGAGGTGCACTAGTGGGTGCGTCTGAGTTGACCATTTGGTCGGCATTATCGGGCGACGGCTTCCCAGATGTGGGCGATGATAGGACCTCCGTATCGCCTGGAGTCACAGTTATAGAGGGCTTGTTAGATTCTCCAACAAGGGTCGTATCCAACAGTGTTTGGAACTCGTCGCTGGAGGAAAGGGTGATAGGCGGTAGGAGGTTAAGCGCCCCAGTTGAGCTGGTCGTCTCCGTAAGTTCTGCCATTTTGTGGACTTTGGGATAGTTCTTCGCGATATCGATGAGAGGCAAGGGAAAGGTCGGGAAGGAGAGGGAGAGAAAAACTCGTGAAAGGCATTTTTATAACCGTGCTAAAACTATAATGGTCATGCCAGTTGTTGGCCGTGGCTCGTGTATCCTTGTATGTCTTCCGTAACAAGATTGGACCCGTGGACAAGCGGAGAAGCTCGACGACTCGGAGAAAGAAGTTTGATGACATCACACGCGACAAGGACGTACCAACTCGACTCAATAAGTCATAATCGCTTAGGATCGCCTTTATCCCCGAGGTGGATGAATGACCCCCGTAAGTTAGCGGGAAGGAGTTCTCGAATTGGTGCCGCAAACATCGTGGAGCAGGAGCGAGAATAAACCGGCTGGATTTGCATCAGTCGTGGGCCGGTTTTGACGGTTGTATGTATAGGCGGTTGGTAAGGAGGCGCCTCCCACTAAATTCTAACTCATAACCAGGCTGATACTCACGAGGAGTCGGTCGGTCGTGCGATGAGGTGTGCTGGATGAGATTTGATTTGGTTGTAGCCGGCAGGAAGAGGTATACGGGTTCAACAAGCGCCGAACAGCCAGTGGCCTAAGCTCCTCACCTGAGGCTCTGAGGATGCCGAATTCTGGGTAAAGTTTCTTCAAGTGATATCGGCAGAATGTAGATTATTCCAGAAAATGAGGTAATAGATACTATAGGGTATCGAAATATCAGTGTCAACACGGAGATGGAGGCAGTCATGAACGAGGCGTGGGTTACTCATCATCCAGCGTGAGGTCGATCACAGGCCCGAGAGTAACGAGCTTCTTCCTAACCTGCTCCACCACAGGGCCTTGCATAGGAGGATCGAGGGTCGATGACATTGAAAATGACACCGAATCACCTCCGAGTTCGGCATCTGTTCTTGTAAACGCCCGTTCTCCGCTAATCGCCATCTGCACTTCCACATACGATGATCTGTCTCCCATTAGTGCTGCAGTCGTCCCTTCGTCCCCAAACGCGGCGATGAACGCCTTTGCCTTCGATAACCTAGTCTCCCATTGGTAAGCCTGAACAATATCAAGCCGCTTTTGAACCTTTGAGAGCACGACTTCACCTAGCAAGCTCAGCTGCAGAATATTGATGTTGAAAGACGGATGCCACTAAGTCGCATTTCGGGTCATCCTTTTTGTTGTACTCGCCCTTTTGCTACTTCCCCAAGGTACGTCGTAGGAAGGCCATTGTCATCCCTGTCACAGGGAGATTCGACGGGGATTCGTTTGGCACGGTGTGAATCAGATTATAGTGGAGCGCAAGTCGATACCCTGATTGGATAGGCTGCATTGAGTGTGTGGCGCTAGTGTGCCATGCGAGTACGTTGGTTTGGAAAAAGGAATTCGGTGGGAGGTCGAGAACCTTTGCATCTGCTGAATGGGAGACATGGACTTCGCCGCCTTTACAGTGCGGCGACGGCAGGAGGATGGTAACAGTGGCGAACAGATCCTCTTCAATTGGGGTGCTGACGGTACAAGTTAGTATTGTGAAGTTGTCCACAGAGCAAAGTAAACCTACGCTTGACGCGGTAAGAAACTGAGCTGCCATTAAAACGTGACACTTGACCGGAAATGAGAACCTGCTTACTTTGATCCAGTTTCATATAACAACAATTTGTGGAATTCGCAGCGTAGAGATCTGAAGTCCGCTCCAAGTCGAAGGCCGTCTCTCACTGCCCCGAGGACGGTTTTTTTGAAAAAAGTTTGCCACTCAGGATTTTCGAAAGACACTAGTTGGGACGTGATCTCGTATGTGTTGCGCCGGTATATATCTACGAGTGTCGCATTTCCATAGCCGTGAGACGCCTGTCGAGAAGTGAAGATAATGCGGCCTGCATCTGCATTTGTGAGGTGGAGTCCAATAGTGCCAAGTCCTTTGATTGTCAACCAAGGATTTGGAGCTGATGGAAACAAGCGCGCAAGAGCGTAGTCTCCATCAAAATCTAGCCCAGATAACGCAAGGGCCATATCATCCTGAGAGTAACAGTAAGAAAGTGATAGGGGCTAAGGTGAGATAGAACGCACCCGTAAGTCTCCTCCCTCCGACAAATCTGATTCGTTGTCTGCTTCGTCCATAACTCGATCCTCGCCATGCACTTTGCCCATATCAGCTGCGAATGAATGGGAACTTTCATAAATAGCAAGCGCACTCTGAAGTGGGACTGGATAGGAATTCATCTGCACTAGAATGAAAACACCTGTCAAACTTCGATTTGAATTTGCAGAGCAAAGAACGTTGGCATACCTCTGGATGTGAGTTGGACCGAGACAACTCAGGCGGCGGTGGGACTTTACTTTGATATCTCAGAAAGTGGGGAATGTAAGGTGCAATACCAGATCTAACCTGCATATATGCTCGATGGTGGCTCAAAGGATTGCCTTATAATTATACGGGCATGCTTTGACCCCATTTTAGCCCCTTTGAATCGATGCAGAATGGTCAGCCCCATTAGAGTATCCTTTCAGATTCCTTTCAGCCACTTGCTGCAAATCTCGGGGAAGGCCGTTGGGCACGTTCAGAAAACCGGGCGTGGTGACTCAGAGTCAGTGGTGACTGGTGCGGTGAAGCTTGAAGCGGGAAGAGTTGGGTGCTTGTCACGGTGCACAAGGAGTGTGACGCAACGCGTTTCTTATGTCATCAAGACGCGTCGAAGCCAACAGTAAGATGGGTTTTGCGTTTGAAGGAACATTGTTAAGGTATAGTGATGAAGGGAACATGACTACCCTACTATATAAGAGATACATTGTGTGAGTGAAAACGACGGGAAAACCATCCTCCTGAATATCAATCCCTATTCGTCCTCAAGAGTCAAATCAATAATGGGACCTTGACTAATAACCGCTGTCCGCTTCCTCTTTTTACCAGCAACCTTTGTGCTTGCTGGAGGTCGTGATACACCAGGTAAAGATGACGAGGAAGAGGGTTGTGCGGTTTGATGTGGACGTGATGCCAAGCCTGAGGCGGCTGTAGATGTTGACCCAGTCGTAGTCGCCACTGGCATTGTAGAAGCACCCCCAGTCGAAACTGAAGTTGACAACAGTCCAGCCCACCGGAAAGCTTGACGACCACTCACCGCCCCCTCGACATCTGCCGCCCTGTTCCCCATCACCTGCGTTATAACATCACCCTCCCCAAACAACTTCAAGAACGCCTGGGCACTTGCTTGTCGAGTAGGCCACTGCGAAGCAGAGATGACTTCGGGATTTTTCGTCACAACTAACAGATGTGGAGTTCCGGTCGTTATTGTGTGGAAAGAGACGAGATCTTTCCCACTTCCATAGCCTATCTGGTCTTGAATGTGTTTTCGACGCTTTTGAGCAGCTCGTAAGTGATACTCTCTGTCAGGAGACATCATGAGAGCGTCAAGCGCTCTGCAGTCATCACAACCTGCAGAGCAGCCCAATTTTCTAACCATGGTCTGTATAATCTCTCCTTTCCCACCAAGCAAATCTCGGAGGTACAACCCGATGATGTTCTGCGCAAAATTCGAGAACGGTGGCGTTATGATCGATAGATTGTGCTTTGCCAAAAGTTGCCGAAGAGGTGGGATGAAAGGCGAATATAAATATTTGAACCGATCCGGGACAATCCCTTTTGTGAAAAGAAGGACATCCAAAATCTTTGAGGTGAGGTCGAGGTACCCAAACGAGATGACGAGGGAGATCAACTCCAGCGAAGATCTGACCCGGTGGTCTTCATTGATGGATGAAAAGTACCCCATCCGAGGGGGGATCACTTCACTTGCAGAATTGTACTTTACCCAGCAGGAGATGGCCCCGTCGAGACATTGTGGAATAAATTCTTTGCAGTCTTCTGCCTGTCCAGTTGTAGACTCGTCCTCCATGCTTTGTCGGATGGTCTTAAGAAGTGCGACCCACACGTCTGGAGTCATGTTGGACTTGTTCAAGGAAGGAAGAACACTACAGGTTTATTAGGTTTAATACAACTGAAAATTCGACAAACAAAAACGCCTACCTGATCATAGTCCTCGAGACGCCTTCAGTGCGAGCTACCTCCATTATCAAGGCAACATCATCAGTTCTCAGGTGGTGGATAGTTTCTAGAGCCGTAAACCTTTGGGTTGTGCACCAAGCTGGGATGGAATCGTCCTTAGATGCGTGGGTTGAGATCAAACGAATGAAGTCAAATCGCTCCGAGAGTTGACCAGTACTAGCGAGGACCTGTTCGAAACTACCACAAAACAGTCAGTACTGAGGCTATAGTGCTCGGACAAGGGCCTACATTGGTTGAATCTTCTTAAAGCCGAACGTACCCAATGCCTCGGTATATGGGATCTTATCACCTCCCGGATATGATGCAATTCTTTTGTCACAAAGAGGTTTCCATAAATCGAACCTCTTCCAAGACAACGTGATGTTCATTAACTGATCACATTCGGTTCGCGAGCCGACGGTCAAGCGCGCGGTAGCCTTGTTTAAAAGCTGAAGATCAGCTTTCGTTGGTGCAAGTGGGTTGGCTTTCTTCAGCTCAGAGACCGCATACTCGAGACCGCCAGTCGAAAGGAAGAAGTCCTGCTCTCGGCTCTTATGGAGGAGAATCAGGATTGTTCGGTTGTACCCTAGAAATAACTCTCGTCAGTAATGAGACAAACATAAAGGAAGCGAACGAACAATAATCAACCGTGGACTCCTCCTGCGTTTACAATAAGCGTTAGGGTGGGGTTTGACTTAAACTAAAGCACATACATTACCCATATATCCACCCGCTTCTTCACCATCTGGATTGTCATCAAATGCGTCCTTCGGGACGATTTGGTATTCTTCCAACGAAGTGTACTTCTTCTTCCCAATAACCAAATCTCCGCTGAGACTAACTATATCCGAGACCGCGATTTCTTTCTCCCCGTCACCATCCGGATCTGTATACCCCCTGTAACCGGTCCCATACCGGTTCTCTGACGACTGGCCAGTCACTGTGTACTTGAGACTTCCAAGAAGCAGTACGAGGTCCATTTCCGCAGCGATGGGACGAAGATTTGCCATGATATGAGCGTCTTTGCCTTTCAAAGCATTGCTTCCTCGGCCAAGCTCAACCGGTGAGTATTGATGGTCCAGGAGGAAAGCCAACAAGTCACAGTGCGGGTCATCCTCCTCGTTGTATTTTCCTTTGAGCCACTTCTCCAAGGTACGCCGAAGGCGGGCTATTTTTGTGCTTGTGACAGGGAGATTAAGGGTAGGTTGATTTTGCGCGGTGTGAATCAAATTATACAAAAGTGCAAGCCGGTAACCCGATTCAACGGGTTTGACTGAGTGCGTAACGTCAGCATACCATGCCAGGACGCTTGTTTGAAAAAAGGAGTTGGGTGGAAGGCTGAGGGCCTTCGAGTCTGTCGAGTGGGAGACGTGAACTTCACCGCCTGTATAGTAGGAGGGGAGAAGGACGATAATCGTCGCAAACATCCCTTCGAGCTTTGGCGTGCTGAGCGGGTAAGTTGGCATCGTGTATCATCCCATGAACGCCAGATAATAGGCTTACTCTTGATGTGGTAAAAAACTGTACCTCGTTAGAACCAACGCCAGACTGCAACACAAAGAAGACAGCTTACTGGGACCCAGTTTCATACAACAGCAGTTTGTGCAATTGAGGCCGCAAGGTGTTCAAGTCTGCTGTAAGCCCAAGGCCATCTCGCACGGCTGCGAGAACGTTTTCCTTCAAAAAAGTGTGCCATTCGAGATTTCCGAAAGACACTAGCTGGGATGCGATTTCCCATGTGTTTCGCACATCGGTATTAACAACGGTGGTATTTCCGTGGCCATAGGGTGCCTGTCGAGAGGATGATTTAATCCGACCAGCGTCAATCTGACTGAGAGGAAGGCCAATAAGCCCCAGTCCTTCAATCGTCAACCAAGGATTCGGACCATGCGGAAATGTGTGAGCAATAGCATATGTTCCTTTGAAATCCAATCCAGACAGAGCAAAGTCCATATCATCCTGAGATAAAAGTGAGTAAGTGAACTTTAGGCGAATGAAGATTGACCAACCCGTAAATCTTCTCCCTCTGACAATTCCGAGTCCTCATCATCCTCTTCGTCGATATCCTCGTCACTCTCAGCTCCATCATCATCGCCAGTATCATCTCCGTTCTTGAAGAGGTCGTTTTTTACGAGTTCCTGCGAGCCATGTCCAGTGCCTCCCGAGACACTGCCACGTTGAATCGCGTCTTCCTCCGAGGTTTGTACCGTATTCGGGAGATCAACGTCCATTGCGGCCAAGTTGGAGGTCTGACCATGCTCTTGGGACGCGTCAATCGCGTCTGGCTGTGCTATTTCGTGCGTGATGGATGTGTTTTGGGGCTGTGTTGGTGTTTGAGACGCATAACCTTGATCGGAGCTGGGCTCAACCATGACTTGAACTCCTTCACCAAGTCCCACCTGTGGGATATCCGGAGGGAGGCTGCCAGTGCGAGCAGCTGGTTCCATCGAGGAGAGGGTCCTGGGTTAAGCCCGTTGGCATAGACAGGTACGGGCTCAACACCTTTCGCGGTTGTTTGGTCACATCCAGGTCCCTTAGTCCCTGACATAGTCCAGCACCACACACAACGTCGAGCAACGACACTCCAATCATGATGCATGATGCATGATACATGTGTTTGTTACACAAAGGCATAAAGCTCCAAAACACGATGGAAAATAGTTAATGTATGAGCGAGTTAGGCAGAATGTGGGGCAGACTTTTGAAACCTTGTCGAATCAGTCAAATGAAAACTCAGCAAACAAGAAAAATTCAATGATAACCTCGTGCTTGAGCTTGCGAAAGCTACGAGGTTATCCCAGGATAAGATAAGGGAGCCAGGCAGAAAAGGGAATTGCCAGTTCCTCGGCACTTCCCATGCTTCCTTCGGTGGCTTTACAGTTTTTAGCTTCTTTGCTCAGTCCTATCATCACAACCTCCCTCATCCCTCTCTTCGCATACTTTTCCACTTGTATTTCCCTTGTACTCTCCTCTACATCATCCTCCAAAATTTTCTCTCCCTCCCACCCACTCCTTTTCTCTCCAGTTTGGGCTGAGAGCGGATTGACCATACCTCGTCAACTTCCCTCTCTCCTCAGGCTCAGAACCATCGTTTACTCCCTACGAAGTTGTTGTCTTTGTAAGCCTTCCTCTCGTTTGCTTTTCCAACAACTTCAACGACTCGATGTTCCGCTTATGTAAGCAGACCTCCGAGACCTCCGAGAGTAAACGCCCGGTTCTTACCCCCAACCCCCACAACTAGCATTCTCATTGATCTTCTCATTCTAGATATCATTTGATATTTTACATATCTAAAA
>ML208448.1:0-18496 GCA_004369065.1 Pluteus cervinus
CTCGTACTCTGGTCTTCCCTGTATTGTTATTAGATAATGATTGCAACGGACTCTGTAATACTTACGTGGTCATAAGAAATTGTAACCCATAGTTTCTTGTTCTGGCTTGTGAGGGGAGCGAGGATGAAATGACCGGAAAATCGTTGGAGTTCAACGACCTCCAGCTCTGCGAGGTGATCTGCTTGCCAGACCTGGTAACCAAGGTCAACCGCCCTGGAAACATCAAAGGTGAGGCCGGTGAGGTGATACCTTTACGCTACAGATCACGTCCACGTACCTGAGGTCCCACGGAAATTGGAGAACTCCTGCAAATGGGACAAATCGTTGAATGATGGCGATTTTGGCCTTAGCGGGAGGTATCTGATCATTCCAGAATGGCTGAATAGCTTCGAAAATGTAGCGGATGCAAACTGGTACCCGATCGTCAATGAAAGCATATTGTGCTGACTTGCCACTACGGGCTGTTCCATAGCGTCGTTCCTGCCAGAAAAAGTGAGAATATGATGTTACTTTCCCACTAAATGCCACCCGGGGTGCGAAGACATCAAGTTCGACATCGGGCCGAAGGTCAAATTTAGTATCCCATCGGGCACGAAGGAACGTGAAGACAAGGTGGTAAAACCCTGAACCACCACCCTCGAGATGGCGAAGGGATACGGTGATTCCTGAGGCACTAAATCGGAGTTGGGCTACAAAGAATGAGCCAAGCCTAGGCCATAACGGTGAAAATACGTACGTTGATGTTGTTCAGCTGCCAATTGTGTGAGAAGAACTTGAAGTGTTCCTCGCCGTTCCTTTTTGTCGCCTTTCATGTATGATTTGAGGAGCCGAAGAGAGTCCTCATCCTCAAATGCTAATTCCGGACGCTCCTCGAAGTGCGAGATCTCAAACTATGTATTAGTCTCGATATTCTAGGATAACAAAAAAGATACACTCACCAACTTCTGGATGAAGATAGATTTCCACCAACCCCGCATCATCGTACCTTCTAATTCACCCCCGGTGTGCCCGTTGTGATTGAATCGACCCAGAAACCCATTATTCCGCTCATAAGGATAAGTCCACCACGAATATGTGGGCCCATACTTCAAGAATTGATCCTCCATGTGAATCGCAAGGTGAAAGTACGGTGTGAGATGGGCATGCATCTGTGCCCAGGACTGGATTGCGCGACGAAGCATTATAAATGCACGTTTGACGCTAGCTGGAGATATCGAACGAGTTGCGAGAATTCGGATAGCAGCTGTAAACTCAAGGAGAGCCTCATAGTGGCGTTGGTAAGAGCGATCCATCGTCACTGTCTTTATCTGCTCCTTCTCCTGTTCAGAAGCATTGGGATTGTTTGCTAGTAGATTGGCTGTCATCCGATTGCGAACGAGTTTTTCTGAGTTTGCTTGTGACTTGGCGAGATTTGTGCGAGCACTCGATGCCGGAGCGCTTTCGTCGGAGATTGTGCCGTCCCCCAGACCCCAGACCACATACAAGGCCAAAGGGAGGACAGAGATCTGGGACCTCCATTGATCGGCCTTCACCGAGCCTTTTCCATACGAAATCTGAAGAGTGAGGACATATGAGAATAACAATAAGATCATTCAACAACAACGCACTGATGGGGGGAGGCGCCCAACCGAGGCTGGCCATATGATACTGTCAAAAAACTCTTCAAGCTCGGTGAGCATGGTATTTCCTCTCCCCAATACGTTGAACATCCCGTAATTAAAAAAGATCCCCCGTGTAACATGTTTGATCATACCTAAAGGCGAGAGTTAGGTGCATAAACGAGACAGAAGAATAGTAAACATACAAAGCATTACGCAGTGCATGAAGTCAATTGGGGATGACCCCGATGGTTGCCAACCTGGTAAGAGGTTGAGAACGGACCAGCGTACACCGCGCTGTTGAAAAATCAACTCGGCGTCGTCTGAGTCACCTTTGCGGGCACGATAGGAATATTTGAGATATCGCATGTCACTACGAAGTTTGAGTCCTAGCAAACTGGATCAGCCTACATTTTATCGTCTCAACGAAGACGTACCACTTGTATCAAAACATTTGTGGTCAGTAAGTTCGTCGAACTGGGCATAACACGAGGGGCACATGAAGAGTTTTGAGTTGTGGGCAGCGAGACCTGCTGCCTTCCGACTCGCCGGGAGATCAGATACGTTGTTCCAGAGGAAGCAGTGGGTAAGGACCGGATTGGCCTTGCCAGCAACAAAAAAGTCTTCTCCTGATGTCAATCGATTTAAAAATTGCATGAAAAGGACCAGCCGAATCATAGACGTACCCATGTATAGTTCTTGCATACCACGAACAATGAATTTGATGCATTCGTTGAGTTGTTCCAATGATGGCTCGTGAGGTCCAGGGATGACAAGTACTAGCGCTGTTTCCTCACGAAGGTAACGAATTCCCCGTGGGTTGTTGCATAGTGTCAGATAGATCGCGCCGGTGGAGTGATTTCCATTCGAAACGGCCTGGAACCTACAGCTGTGAGCTTGGGGAGAAGAAACTAAAAAGCGAAAGCATACCAATCGATATTCATCTGCCAAACTAGCCCACATGGAAGCGCAACAAATTGCTGGTTCAACTCCCGGTAATCAACATCTTCCAGCTTCCATTCTCCATCCCAATGCCGCTGCAACCCTGCTTGAATTGCCCTCCAACCCCATCCATCATAAACATCATTCATCGGTTGGTTAAGGTCGTCAAAGGCGTCATAGCCTTTCGTTCTTCGGGGTGCTCGATGGCCCGGCTGGTCGCCTGGTTTCCGCCAAAGTTGAAGTTGATCGAATTTCCCACGACGTGCAAGTAATTCCGCCACAACCTTCTTTGGTTCAACGAAAGGCATCGTTTTCACTGGCTGGCGCTTCATTTCGTTGTCAGAGGTCCGCTTGGTCCTAAATAGTCGGCCCGAACAACCTTCAAACTCGCATAGGCCATCTTCGGGGAGGTTGAAAAGCTGGTGAGGTTCGTAGGCAGCCCAGCAAACGTCACAGACAAAGAGAGTTGTGATAAACCCTTTTGTTGTGACCCCAAGACGGCGCTCGACCGTTGCTAGGGTTCGAGCAATTGGAATTTCGTCTCCTTCGAGCCGACGGGAGAGCACAAAGCCGTCAAGCATAAGCCGGACAGATTGGTGAGTCATTCGTTCAAAAGCATTGCCCAAAAAGGCACGGATATAGAAATTTCGAACGGCAGGATGCTCATCGAACACAGGTGGAAGAACTTCCACACCATGGTCGTCGTCGGGCTCCCCGTCATGATCCTTATCCCAATTCATCCCAGCATGCTCGTGAAAAAGAGGGTCATTAGCAAGGTCGGTCCCTTGTTGCTGCGCACCAGGTTCCGGTTCCCTATTTTCCCTTTCACTATCTGATTCACTATCATCTTCTCCCAGGTCAAATCTTACACGTCGAGCACGTCGAAGAAAAAGCTCGTCGAGATTATCAAGTTCTTCGTCGTCGTCGTCGTCGGCAAAGGGTGTCGGTTGGTGGGATGGTGTTGCATGAAAGTCATCTAAAAGTCCCTCCACACCCTGCATCATACCTCCGCTATCAATCCCCTCTTCATCACTCTCGGATCCCGCGTCACCACCCCCACCACCCTCAACACCAGAATAATCAACCCCAGCCGGTTGGACAGGCAGACGACCAGCCCTGCTTCGTTCGCGTTCACGTTCACGTTCTTTGTCGTCCTCCTGGTGCCGACGAGCTATAGCCCGCAATTGGACACGTCCATCCGGCGTTTTCGGTGTACAACATTCAGAACAGCGACAAATCACGCGTTCCAGATCTCCCATTGGTCGTGGTACGGCTGGTACCGTTCGAGATGGTGATTTAGAAGTGTATTCGAAGGTCAGATAGTGTTTTTGTCGAAGGAAATTCAGCCGATGGGATGGGGATTTCGTTTGATGGTGGATGGTTACTTGACGTCATGGTATCTGGTCAAGGTACGTTGTTGGCAGAAAATGTGCTAAGTACACTTTCGCAGCATATGTGCTGGCGAATATGTTGCGTGAGTGATCGGGAATATTATCACTGCTCAAACCCCGCTAATACACCCGTATTCGCCGTATTTACACCCATTGATATTTTTAGGTGAAGTCCAGTGAGTTCGATTTTAAGCTCGGTTCATCGTACCGTATTCCCCTCGGACAGTCTATCGAAGATAGCAACGACATTCGGACATTCCTCCAAGAGTCTTTTGATGAGATATGTCGGAAACGTCGGAAACCTGAACGCAAGGCGATGTCCATAATAGACCGACCATGGCCTTCAAAGGAGGAGATCGAGAAGTTGGTGGACAGGGCTAGTGGGCAGTTTATCTTTCCGGCCACCGTAATCAAGGTTATCGACAATAAGATGGAAGATCCAGTCAAAATGCTCAATAGGGTGCTGGAACGTCAAACACCCTCATTCGAGGCTATCGATTCACTCTACCTCGTCATACTTGAGCGTGTGGAAGAGCAGATACATCTAGTTTTGCAGGAGAAACCACGAGCCGCAGAGCGTTGCCAACTAATGCGCGATCTGCTCTTGCACGTCAACACCCACCCCTCATCTTCCCGGGATATTGCGAATTTCTGGTTTGAAGAAGAAGTTACGACGATCGACATCCTTGTGGCGAACATGCAGGCGGTGTTGGTTCGAGATGAGGACACAGGTCTGATCCATTTTCGGCACCAATCATTCCACGACTTCCTTGTCCACCCGTCTGAGCCGCCTCATGCGTTCTCCGTGGCGAACATGAATCCAGTATCGAGGTTTTTCCTCTCTCTACGGATGCTAGCCGCGAAGTCCCGTCCGCCGATCCCAAAAGGCTCCTTTTCACTACCTATAGGGGCTTTGCAGTACTTGGAGTATGCATATCTCTATTACGGTGGCCATCCGGTTCGTCTTCCACCCCATCTGCTGACGACGTTGTCCTCAACCTCTTTAGCTTAGCGTCTTTGATGAAGAAGAAGCTCAACGATTACATCAACGATATGTGCACAATCGGTCGACGTTCCGCGGATGCAGCTGTTTGTCGCGGTTGGATGCCGTCCTGGCGGACGTGAGCGCTCTCCGGATATTCAAATCGTGCGGAGAGGATGGGTGCATTGTAAACCCGGATTTTATCGCCCTATTCCAAATGTAAGCCATGTTCTTTCTACCTGGCACCATCTAACATTATGTCGTCCAGGATGGAAATGCCAATTGATGAGTTTATTCGAGAATCGAAAGCGCAGGAGAATTTGAGACCTATCTCGTGAGTGTGTATCCAAAGATATCAAGGTTAACACGACTAACCCTGTCCTTCATTTTAGCTTCAGGATACTTAAATCCTTTTTGTGGGTTCGGTTGATGCTGTATGGCTTGTTCGAGCCGTCATACGCACTGTACGGGATTGTGTGGACGCTAATGTTAAGATCGTCAAGTTTGAGTCTGTTGGGTCGTTGTGCTGCAGCCGTCAATGGCCTCCTTTGCATCGTGGTGTTGATTAACACGCGATGGGAGGTCGTTTTTCTTCTCTACAGCATTTTTCTTGTGTCATTTTTAGCCTAAGGGAAGGACGTTGGTTGGCTCTCGGAAATCCTATGTAAAAGGGGGGGAAAGTACCTCGGGATGAACAACAGTAAATATATAAGGAAGTCAATGCGGTTGGTTCTAACCCTCGACAGGTGGTCTTGGTTTCGTTTGATTTTTTGGTGGGCGCGAAAAATCCTCAGGGTCGCAGGGCGTGGCGGCTGGTTGCAGGCACAAGCCTTCGTTTTCTGCCTTTACCTTGCTGAAACCCCCACTCATACCAACCTCAGAACATAGCATCTAATCGGGCTGCACCTATCTCGCAGGATGGTGATGGACTCATGATGCTCCAGTATTTGGGTATGGAGCTCTCAAGTTCCTCAGGTGTGTTCGTCCTTTGATTCGCTTTTGCATCTCTGGTCCCAAAACTTTGGTAGTCGTTCCCGTCCTGAACGTTATGGGTACAAATCCCGAACGTGCTATTGTCGATCAGCAAAGCACGCCATGGGTGCTTGTGGAGGAGTTCAGGACTGGCCTTTATTGGTGCGTTTTCTCTGTTGTCAACATGGTGGGATACCAGGCTAATTTGATTGTTCTATCCTCAGACGGCATTGATACTCATCTGACCGTTCTTCCAATGGTTCGAACATTCACATTCGGATGCATATCGACCACGGAGTTGCTCACGCAATAAGTGGACGCGTGCATGGACCTTGCGGTCGTTCGGCCTGGGTCTTCATCGCATTGTTGATGCTGAAGCGCTGAAGTTTCGATGTTGGTTCCCATCGAGTCCCTGGGTTACTTATCCTCGCATCCTATCTTGCTACACCGGTGCACCCAGCATATATACGCGCCTACAGATCTATTGAAGAAAAGTGTCAGCATGATTTGCTCTCCAGGATCCCTCCCTCCTCCTTCTCCGTCTCCTTAAGCCTCTCCTGGTCTTGTTACGCCTCCACTTCCAGCTACACCGGCCCTCTTGTCTACCCAGTCTTTGCTATTACCAGCACCTCACTCCATTGGCGTCTGGTATCCGCCGTGTCAACGCCTGCCGCCAATTTCGACATGGTTTGGCCTACCAACCACAGAAATGCGGGAATCAGTGTGTTTCGTAGTGGGGTTGTATTCGATGTTGAAGCTCGAGAGGAACGGGCACCTTTTCGACTTCTTTCAGTGCTGGAGCACATCCTGATATCACCATCTCTTTCCTTCCCAACGCCCATTCCAGTCCCGCGTTCATACGTTGAACGAAACGCCATGGCACACTCACCGTTTCTCACCCTCTCCGACTGTCGTCCTCAGCGGAAGCCTCGCACATCTGCTTCGTGTTGACGCGTCTTTCAAGTCTGACATGTCACTTACCAGTTGCTTTGCCCAGCGCTGTGGGGTCAGTGATGGTGCTGCCATCGTACAGAGTGTCGTGGTGTGTTGGTATTGGTTAGGGTTAGGGTTGAAGGAACGCGCTGATTCTGATTCAAAGACGTCCAAGAATTTGATCATGAAAGAAGAATCCGAGTAGCAATGGCATGCTCTGGTCATCGTCGTTCGTCCCGTTGCTATGACCAAGACCGTTACGCGGCAGAGAGGGGAGACAAACATCGCTGGCTAGACGACAATGTTACGGAAATCGTTATAGTGGAGTTCAGTGCGTTTTAGTGCAGCGTTAAAGCATGGTGAGGGTCTCCTGTGTTTGATTTTATCTTGGACACGAGTGACTGACTGCACAGCAATTCTAGCAGCTCCTGCGGTCATCAAGACCGGTCAATCACCCTCTTCAGCCTCTGGTGGTGCAATAGGGTGAGGTATGGGCTTGGCAGATGTTCCCGGCTTGGGTCATCTGGCGCTTGCTCTCTCGAAAGGAGGGAAAGGACCGTACAGGGTTGAAGAATTTGAGGGAATGAAGTTGATTCTTCGTTGCCTTTGAATTTGGGCTGTTCGGACTTCGTTTCGTAGGTGCTCCTTGGTAATTTGCGTGATATATCCATCTGACCCTTTGGTTTTCACTTGGGCAGAGTGCTAATTCATTTGTCATTTCAACGCCGTATGAATTCCTGTTTTACAGATTACCTGCAGCCAAAATCCTTCTCAAGGCAACATCGACCAAACAAGGTGTCGAGCATAAACACACCCGAGTTTGCAAGGAAATCTTGGATTCCTCGAAGGTTACCAGTCGAAGAGAGACGAAACTGTAGAGTTGTTGGATTCGTTAATTTCGTCTCCTCTTTTTATGGCTATACCGATTCCTTGTTATTCTCGCAGATGATTCAAGAGTCTTGCCACCAGTATGTTTGTACGTCTATGCTTTCTACTTTCCCTATCTAATTTTCATTACAGTTGACCTTCCCTCAGGAAACTCAAACCTGATGCAAGACACGTTGACAAGCCCGACAATCCCAACCAACTTGGCAGCGGGCCGGACTGTTGACCGATGGCGTTTGAAAGCGTCAGTGAAGCCACACGGTTATGGATCAAAGGCCGTGAATTTTCCATCGCTCGGCTTCTTGGAGAAGCTTACAAGTATGAAGCGGAGAAGATATCGGTGGTGCCCTGGTGATATTCAGGTTGACCCCGCACGACTACGACCGTTTTCACTCACCCGTGGACGGTATCATTGGAAAGATGTCATATATTCCGGAGCCATACCGTCAACGTGCGTTTCATACCGTTCTCTATTTTTATCTCTTACCAACAGGGCTTTTGATTATTTTAGCCACAAGCTATTCGAACGGCCTTGGGTGTATACGGCGAGAACGTCAGGACGATTGCACCCATCGATAGCCCTCAATTCGGGCGGGTGGTGGCGGTTTGTGTTGGTACGAAGATGGTGAAGAGCATTCAAACTATCCTTGAGGAGGGTCAAGAAGTCGAACGTGGTCAAGAGTTTGGCTACTTTGCGTTCGGTATGAGGGTTCTCCTTTTTGTCATCGGTTTTTGGGCTGACTTGTTTCTCAAGTGGATCTACTATATCCTGATTTTGTTTGAACAAGGTGCTGCAGAGTGAGATGAAGACCTTTGGAACCATGGCCGCACCTTGTTGGAGACGCTTGTGCGCGTCGGAATGGGCATTGGTCGGAAGCCAAGTTCCAGCGCTTAAGTTTTTCACCTGGCGCTCGGGGTCACTCCCTAATCTTCTTTCATTCTTTCGTCTTTCTTGTATATCTGTACATGTCAACCACTCCTGGTCGTGTGTTCGTCAGGATGAATACCTAATTCCTCGTCTTCACGCTGACTGGTCTTACATTCATTCGATCACTTTTCGGACACGCTCGTTATTCCTTTCTCGTCTCACCTGGCAGAATTCCTACCATATCACACTTAGATACGCAGGTAGTAGTGGCTCTGAACTACTGGAAGTATCACGAATGTAGAGTAGTTTCTTTTCACATGGATGATACAGCAAATTGGTTTTATGGATAGCTGGAGCATGGTGGGAACGTTTTGAGAAGGACGCCGAGTGGGTGGTTGGGTTGGCTGCTACGAAAAAGAGGGGATAGTTAGGGATGACGACATGTAAGTGTTGTTAGATATCATATGTATCGCAAATATAACGTCGAGAGAACACCATACTGAAATATCACCTACTAGACTGTGTCCCAGTATACAATGGCGATACATGTCAAATCGGAGCAACAAAAAGACTAGTAACCTAACATAGAGATACGAAACATTGCGGAGAGAACAAGAACGAGCTCCCATCGCGTGTTGATCCATACCACAATGCAAAGACAGCCATTCATGAATGCTACACAACGGCCCAATAAAGTCAAACGCGAAGGTCGAAAGGTCAGCGTCTGTACGATTCCATCTAATGCGTATAGTGGATCAAACAGGCCAGTCAACATCACCCGGAGCCACATGAAGCATTTGAGTATGCTGAAGCTAAGGTGCAGCACATCGGTCAGTATTATCAACACTCACATCTGCATGAGGTACACTTACGCAATTGGTCTTAAGCGCTCATGCCTCCTCCATCGTCGAAGAAACTCGTCAACTGGCATCTCCATCCTAGTCGAAGTGGTGTTAGGGTTGGGATTAAGAGGGAAGAAACGGCTCACATTCGGAACAACCTAATGAGATCTGAATCTAAAACGCATCCATGTTGTTGACACGGCGTAGAGGCCCGGAGATCGCTCATGTCCGCCACAATAACGTCCATCCGCAACAAGCAGCTACAACCGCGGAAAGTCGGCTCACTATGCGCATATCTTTGATGGAATCGTCGGACCTCGTCTTCGTAAGGCAAAAGGATGAGCTAAACAAGGCGAGTAAGGCATCGACAGCAGCGGATATAGTTGAAGACGAACTGGACGACCATCATGATAGAGGTATGAATATTCCAAGTACTGAGAACCCCGTAATGACATGAAGTTCATCGACTGGCTCGCTTTCCTGGCCAACATTTGTAGAGGCATAAAGAACTGTGAGGTTGGGTTGATTTCGAATGGATGCGGTGCAGATGGGCGAACAAGAAAGTCATGAAATGATTCGTGCCGAAATTTAATCAGGTTATCCTTGTTTCGAAACAAGACCGCTTGCAGGTGTTTCACGAGGAAGTCTACCGTGGCTTTCTCTTCACACCAGAAGTTTGCGATGTCAGAAGAAGAGGAGGGGTTGATGCTGACTTGCAAAAGCAGATTGAGCATCAGCTGGCGGCGCTCCGGTCGTCTCCCCTTCTCCCCTACATCCTCTTCCGCCCGTTCGAGGATGACAAGATAGAGTGCGTCGATAGACTTGAATGATGGCAACCGACGTTCCAGAACTAAGTTTAACCTCTCCGCCGGATCTTCTTTTTCATCATCCACAAATGCAATTACAGCGTTGGCAAAGATGAATTGCCCACTTGCCCTATCCACCAACTCCTCGATCTGCTCGTGAGATGGCCATTCACTGTCCATTATGGACGTGGCACCGTCTCTTCGATGGTTATGACGTATCCTATTGAACCACACTCGGAGAAATGTCCGAATGTCTTCATTATCTTCAGCAGACTGTCCCAGGTGAATGTGGTATGAAGGGTCGAGCTTTGTAGCGAACTCGTTGAATACCTTCTCGAGATGTGGCTCTGGCCGACAGCAGATGAGGAATTTGATGGAAGAGCCAAAGCCATCAACAGAGTCGAGGATGTCTCTGAGGAACTTCACCTGCTCGTAGTGGTTTTGGCATTCATCAAGGCCATCAATGATGATGATCATGGGTAATGAGGGTGTGGCCGATTGTAGCACGTCAATAACGTTAGACCAGGACACCCGTGCGTTGGTGAGCGGTACCAGCGTTCCATTGGAGAAATCGGGAAGTTGAAGGAGTTGATGCAGGATTGTCTCGGGGAACGAGACTGTCGAACTCTTGTCTTCGCTCGATCTGGAGAAGAAAAAACTCCCAGCAAGCTGACCACGCTTTGCCCAGTATTCCGCCAGCGTCTGCGCGATCGTGGTCTTCCCTGTCCCCGCCCATCCTGAGATCCACCGTACAGGACCTCCCGCGGACTTGTGAGACCATGGCTTGAGCGACCCCTGGATTACGAGGCGGGTTTCGGGGTGACACGTCGGAGGGTTGCCGCGTTCAGCCGCGTCATAGGATGCACTTCGTATGGCACGGCGGGCAAGTTCTTCTCGGACTAGAAACAGAGTCAGCTATTGGAGTATCGATAAGTCAATTCTTGTGCGAGACTTTACCTTTTTCTTCGATTTTATGCTTAGGTCGACTTCCGGATTCCGTGACGTCGACGTGGAAAAGCTCAAAAATCTGATCATCTACTATCATGTTGTTGAAATGGGCAAAGGAAGGACTAATTGGATGTGCGTGATTGGCAAGCATTGCAGCAGAGGTAGAGGGCGGAAAGTGATTCGAAGTCGGTAAGGGGAAATCCGGGCTGCCCACTCGTGGCACTGATACAGTACTGGAGGTGACCCCTTTGGCGACAAGCTGGCACTGGCAAACAATCCGCGAGCTGCTAGCACTGGACAGGGCAAAACGTTGAACTGCGGGAAAAAATAGGCAGAATCCGTCGTACGTGTGAGGCTGATAGACGCCCATTACGGGATCAATAGGCGGATATCCGACAGCATTACGCGCTAATGCCTCGTACTTCCCCACCCTATCTGCACGTTGACTCTCACCCTCCTCGACAAAACGTTCCGCTCACAAGCATGGACAATAGTGATGCCGAAGTGGTTAACAGTGGTGGGACCACCGCTCACGACAACAAGAATACCCATCCTTACAATGGGGCTGCCAACACCACGCACGGCAACGTGACAAACAGTTCCTGGGATCACAGTTTTGGAAAAAGGGTGGATAATAGTTATAATTTGAGTGCGTATCTGAGTATTCGTCAGTGTTTCGCCTGCCATTTCTGACCATTTCTGCTCAGACACGTATAACGGCGGGAACCGTGTTAATGGCGGAACAGTGAACGGGAATGTAACTGCGCAAACGGTCCAAATCCACAGCATAGTGCATGGGACTCCTTCACATGAGCAGAAGACACCCGAACAAAAGTGTAAGGCAGAGTTCAATGCTGAAGTACCAATGTCCCAAAGTTGATTCTTCCTCTAGTTCGAGAAGATCTTGCCCTCCGCGCTGTCCGGAGTGCATCCTATGACGCGGAGGAGCGTGGGGATCCTCCAAAGTGTCATTCCCAAACCCGCCTCGCAATCCAGGAATCGCTCAATCCATGGCCTTCCAGCCGGACAGCAGATCCTGTGCGATTGATCTCAGGATGGACCGGGACTGGGAAGACCACAATCGCACAAACGATGGCCGAATACTGGGCAGAGCAGGGTTGGCTTGCTGCCGTGTTTTTCTTCTCGAGATCGGAAGAGGACAGGAGTTCGACAGCCAAGTTTGCCGGAACCATTCTGCATCAGCTCCTTCAAACTCACAACCTCTCGATTGGAAGCCTTGCACCATTCACGACCTCACAGGTATCCTGGTCGCAGGTCGTCGATGTGTTACGCTCTGCTTTGCCTCTACCAATGGTCATCATCATTGATGGCCTCGATGAATGTCGCAACCACAAGGAGCAGGAAAAACTCCTGAGAGACATCCTTAACTCTCTGGGTCAAATAGGGCCTTTCATCAAATTCCTCATCTCCTGCCGACCAGAACGACATCTTGAGAAGATATTCGAGGAGTTCGCTTCGAACCTCGATCCCGCATACCGCATTCATCTTGGAGAGTCCGCCGAAGATAATAGGGACATCCGGACATTTCTCCGATTGTCGTTTGATGTGATATGTCAAGATCGTCGTGAAGACAGGGCCATCTCCATAAAAGACGGGCCATGGCCATCGGATGAGCAGATAGAGGAGTTGGTGGATAGAGCAAGCGGACAATTCATCTTTGCCTCCACTGCGATCGCCTTTATCGACGACGAATACCAAGATCCAGTCAAGTTGTTGAATCTGGTGCTCCAACGCCAGACATCTTCATTCAAGGCTATCGACTCTCTCTACCTCGTGATACTTCAGCGGTTGGAAGACAAGATAAACGAGAGAGAAAGACCAGAGGGTTGCCAACTAATGCGCAATCTGCTTTTGCACGTCAACACCCACCCCTCCTCTTCCTCTGATATTGCGCATTTCTGGTTTGAAGACGAAGTCGAGATCGACATCCTTGTGAAGCATCTGCGGGCGGTGCTGGTTCGACGCGGTGACGCAGGTCTGATTCAATTTCGGCACAACTCATTTCATGACTTCCTTGTGCGCCCGTCTGCGCCACCCCATGCGTTCTCCTTGACGGAAATGAATCCAGTATCCAAGTTCTTTTTCTCTCTCCGGATGTTGGTCAAGAAAACTGGTCCGTCGATGGACTTCTTGTTGCTCCAGGGTTCTCAGTACTTGGAATATGCATACCTCTATCACGATAGTCATCCGGTTCGTTTTCCATTCTATCTGCTGCGATGTCAGTCTTACTCGGTATCTTTAGCTCGTGGTTCTTTCTTTTGACGAAGAGGCTCGACGAGTACACCAACGATATGACCGGTCGACGTTTGGGGGTTGTGGCTGCCTGCCACACCTGGACACCGTTCTAGCGGACCTGAACTCTCTCCAGACTTTCAAATCGTGTGGAAGTGGTACGTGCATTGTAGATTCGGATCTCCGTGCCCTATGCCGAATGTAAGGCGTTTTTATTCTTCTGAGCACCAGCCGACTCAATTTGTAATAGGATTGAGATGCCAGTTGACCAGTTTACTCGAGAGTGGAAATCACAGCAGGGCTTGAGACCCATCTCGTGAGTTCGGCTTGGATTTCAACAATATCGATATCGACAGGACTGACGAGCATACTGTGCCTAGCTTCGGGGTATTTAAATCCTTTTTTTGGGTTCGGTTGGTGTTGTATGGCTTGTTTGATCCATTATACGCCTTGGAAGGGATTATGCGGACACCGATGTCAAGATCTTCGAGGTTGAGCCTGTTGGGTCGTTGTGCGGCAGTCGTGAATGGCAGTCTTTGCATCATAATGGTTATTAACACGCGATGGGACGTCGTTCTTATTCTCTACAGTATGTTTCTTATATCGTTCTTAACTTAAGACAACAGATGTTGGCTGTGGAGTTTTCCGAAATCCTATGTAAAGACCTCCTCCGAAGTCCCCATGGTTATGAATAGTATAAAGGAGTCAGAGCCGTTGGTTCTAGCCCCCGTCTTGGTTTATTTTATCTTTGGCGCATGGAGGAACTGTGGACGAGAGGCTCAGATGGTGGCGAATCGTTATTTATCATGTTGCTAATCACAGGATAATACACTTGTATCAAGGACTGGTCGCGAACATTCATTGGGAATAGAAGTCGGGGTCAAGGGAAACGAATGCTGGTTGGTCAGAGTCACCGGGCAGGCAACCCGTGTTCTCAACGTGTTGTTGAGCGCCTGCGGAGTATGACGTATTGAGTACAGCCAGCGCAGCACTTGTCACGGCGCCTCTTCCACTCGACTTCCTCTCCAAGTTCGTCTCAGCAGCTAAAGCGCGCGATAGCCTAGACCCGATATTCCGGGATGAGATCCTTCGAGCTGTCTGCCATCACCAGTTGTTTCTCGTCGACGGACTCATGGTTTGATCCAAGGGCGGAAACCAGTCCACCTAATCCAGATTGGACATAGAGGACGATAACGCTCGTTGGGCGAAGTGGACGTGAACGAAAATGCGGAAAGGTTGGAGTTCAAGTAGCCCGTTGACTCCGGCAATGAAAGGACAGGAACAGAAGCTGAGGATGAGGAGTAGGAGTGTATGTCGGCGGGATACGACCAACAGGCGATTTGCACAGCGCTGATGCACGGGGACTCGGATAGGTGAAGAGTAAACCCGCAATGTCTTGTGCTTGAGCGTAAGTCCCGACAGGAAATGGTCGTCTTAAGATTTGGGTTACGACGTAAGGAGGATTCAAAGTAGATTTGGGGGGGTGTCCAACGGCATTCCACCCAACAGGTACGAAGGGTCGATTGAGGCTTCCACTGTTGTCAAGGAGGTTGGTTAGAACACAAGCCAAGTCGAGAATGGCCAAAGTAGAACGTACTGTTGACAAAAACGTCTGCGAATTGATCTCATTCCCGCCCCTCCCCCTTGAACTTGGCAGCCAGCTTTTGATTGGAAGCGGTTGCAGCGAACGGCAACGATGGGCTCCTCCCCCAAAACTGTAGATAGCTTCACGAGTTGTGAGAGAACGGGTGCTCGTCCGTCTTTTCTTGAGTAATTGGCGTGCACTTTGTGACAGGATTGATTCATTGGAAGGGCCCTTGCGTGGAGACAGCATTTCACCGCTCATAAGTTGATCTGTGGGTGCCAAACTCAACATCAGAATCAAATCGAAGGAATTCAACATATCGAACACGATTACGGCAGAAGGAAATCAAAAAGCCCAACGTTAAACTCACATCCGTGACTCGGATTACTGCTAAACGCTGCAAAGACTTGGTAGCTGCACCGTCAAGAGATTATATGATATTGAACTGCCTGGTGGGAGGAACAGAGTAAGAAAATGGACGTGATATTTGTGAGACGGAGGCCGACCGCAATGCTGACCTGAAGAGGGCTGGAAAGACTATGCTTCGACACAAAAGTCACACAATGGTCATGATAATGGCAGCAAAATATACCAAAATCGATGTTGAAACATCGCATCTCCGAGCCCAATTGAGAAAGAGGGTAAAAACTCTGGGAGGAAAGTGGCGGACAGACTGTGAATATTCACAGATGTGAATGTTGACATGTCCAGGACTCCAGGTCACTGCAGGAGTTGACAGGGACACCTTCTGTCTCTTGACCTCGTCAGATATGGCTAGTGTGGCGAGTACAAAATGAGAGGACATCGGTGCATGGTGGTGGTCAAGGCCAAATTTGGACCACGGCTGGCGATAACAAACCATATCAGGGTCGCACTCGCCAACTCAGCCCCTCCCCCATCTCTCCTGCCCTCTGGTTCTTGCTTCTCATCTGCTCATCCACCAAAACAATCCTCTTCCAACGTGAATTCGAAGCTGACTAAACCGAATGCCTTGAATGGAGAACCTTGTGTTTCGAAAGCTAACCAGTTGTGAGTTTGCTTGTTCTTTCGCACTATGACGCCATTCAATCGCTTTTACAGCGGATCCTGCGTTCCCCGCGCGCTCTTGACTGAAGGAACATTGTCGAAATCCTCGTAATCATGAAGAATGGTTTGTATTTCCTTGGGTCTCGTGTTCTTGATCTGACGAACACCTCCATGATAGCTCTTCGACTGTATTCAACCTCTGTTGTGTTGTTGTCATCGCAGTTCCTCCTCCATGGAGGTGAAGCAATGTGAAGGCCGCATCACCCCGAATACAAACGTCATCTGGAACTTGGACTCTGCAATGTTTGCCCACAAGAAGGAGCGTTAGGGCGAGGCATCGACCGACCGAGAGCATTGATGCGGAGATTCGCTGAGACAAAGTACGTGTTCCATCTTTTTTGTTCTGTTGGCCGATTCGATTGCGGATGGCACTTTCGTTTTTCCCTTCGTCCTATTCTTGCTTTGAATAGGTTGCTAATTCTCCAACGTTTCCCTTCAGTCGTAATACTCGCCTTGGAAGCTGATGCTGTACCCCCCAAAGGGCTAGCCTCGCTATCCCTACACCTCGTGGTGGGATCATGAGGACAGATCCTACACCGTGTCCAGTCCACTTCGAAGATATGCGGGTTGACTTCACAGGAGACATATAAACCACCCGAGCAAGGCAACCTGCTACACTCGCACCCGCAGCAGGACAACTCTTTCCTGTATGGGCACCTCTTCCCTTTCCAACCCCGTTCCATTGATCACGCCGAAGACAAACTGCCAAAGGGGAACTCACCTGTTCCCCAAGTCCCAGATTCTCCTACGACCCTCGCGTTTTTCCAACTTCGCTCCCGCCTCTACCCCCCTTGGCCATTTCCTCTCATCCCAGCTCCGGTCATGACTACATATCTGGCGCCCAAGTCCAGAAGTAGATGGTCTTGTCCTTATCGCCGTCGTCCAGTATTTAGCATTGGGCGTGGAAGGGATTACTTTCATCTCGTCCATGGGCCATAAAGAAGACTGGCCGTAGCAATGGGTAGAACAACTTCGTCCCTCCGAAGGTCGTACCAACTAACTTCAACAACCGATAGCACTACAAGTGCTGGCAAGACCATCGACCACAAAACGGCAGGCGGAGCGACGATGAAACCAATGAACCTGCGACCCAAATCAACGCCGCGGGCGGAAACGTAGTCGAAGTCGGGAAAAATGAAGCTACTGAAGGTGGATTGAGTCGACATTGGGATGGAGGGTATCGTGACTGCTATTACGGGCAGTTGACGTCGTCCACCGCCACATTGGGGATGGAACCTCGAAGAATAGTGAGTTTTACAGTGGTGCGAACTTTTTTGTTGTGAATGACTGACTATATGCGCTAGAGGTTATCATCTTGTTCATGGGATGGCCTGTCACCGTCTCGGACTCTGTTCACGAGAGGTCGATGACGCATATATGGTGGCATATGGACCTGTCGTATTCGGCGTCGTCAGATTCGGTAGAGAAGCCTCTGAAGGAGACTTTTAACGTTACGCGTACGTGTGGTTATCTATTATCCTTAAGGTCTTCTGGTTTAAACTTTTAATTTCTTCTTTCCCTCCAGTGTTTGGTAGTGTGCTTTTACAATGTTTCGGGCCTACCTATCTCAATCAATACGATATTGGCCACCCTTAGCCCACGCCAGGATTCGGGTTGACCTTGTCGAGGGTTGGAGGACAAAAGCTTAGAGGGCAACATTAGCGTCGAAAAGCTAGGCCGTTTGAGAAGTGAGAACAGTTGAAAAAACGATGGTGCGGGCTTGCGTTCTTTCGTTTGTTGTGTAAGGTTGGTGTAGCTTTGTTCATTGCAGTCGATCCTTGCTTCCAACCCGTGATACTCTCTCGTTCAATTGCTGTTTTGATCTTGGTTCTGATATTGATGGACATGGCACTGATGTTGATCTACTACAAGCCTTACTGTCGCTTTCATTCAACCCTGGATCTTGATTCAACAACTTACCCATAACACTAATTCTATACCCACTTTCTTTTCTGGAATTCGTCTGGTAGATAACCTTGATTGGTCTCTGCTTGGGTGGGTAATTCGTGGGGTGCACAGTTTTCGGGACTTGTACGTATTCTATTTTGTGTGCGGTATGACGAAGTTGTAACATTTTCTGCCGTTCTCCCTCATTCGAAGTACCATACCTTCCTACCCCTTATTCGTCAATGCGTCTATTCAATTCTTGTATACTTTTTCGTTTCATTCCGCACCGTTTGAAAATTCTGATTCACTTGGACCCGTGTCTACCTGTAGTATACGTAGGATACCTATACGTACTGGTTTCAGGACTTTCCAGTTAGAATTGTTAAATACGAATCTCGATTAATCGATGACGTCCCATCGCCAAGCAAGGTAGAAGAATTATGGGCAATACAATACTTACTGTTGGTATGATAAAGAGATACTGGAGTTGGGGTCCCAGGAATGACAAAGGTATGGTC
>ML208448.1:22229-71708 GCA_004369065.1 Pluteus cervinus
TCCTGGTGTATTCGTTCGAACGACACCCGAAGGAATGTCCGAAGATCGTCATTATCTCCTTCAGACTGGCCGAGATGAATGCGATACGAATTGCCTGGATCGAACTGGTCAAATGACTTTTCAATCGGTCGCTCTGGTCGGCAAGAAATGAGGAACTTGACCGAGTGCTGGAGCTGATAAGCAGACCCGAGTATATCTCGGAGGAGTGTTGCCACTTCATTGAAGTTGTGGCATTCATCGAGACCGTCGAGAATGATGATCATGGGTGGCTGGGGAGGAAGGGAACTCAACGCGTCGACAATAGCCGCCCAACCTCGCGTTGAAAGTTCTTCGCGGTGAAAAAGATGGAGGACCTCGTCTGGGAAGGATAGAATCTGCAAGAGCTGGTGCGCAATGGTCTCTTTAAACTTGTGGATAGTGCTGGTATCTTCGCTCGACCTGGAAAAGAAAAAACTAGCCACAAGACGACCTTCCTGTGCCCAGTATTCCGCCATTGTCTGAGCAATTGTGGTCTTCCCCGTCCCTGCCCATCCATAGATCCACCGGACAGGACCTGCAGCAAGGTTATCAGGCCATAGAATGAGGGATTGTTTGACGGCTTTGCGTGTGTCAGGGTGACACCTTGGCGCGTCGCCCCGTCCCGCCGCGTTCCATGCCGCGCGCCTCACAGCGAATTGGGCTAAATCATGCAGGACTTGCTCTCTAGATAGGCCCGAGTGGTTTGTTGGGAGACCATGTTCAGGCAGAGGAAAAGATCCAGGGAGGCAAGGATAGCAGTGATTTATTGTGTTGTGGAATACAGGGGAGAATGCAACGAGTGAAGACCCGCTCGAAATGTCCATTGGGACATGTAGATAGAGGGTAAAGTAGATAGGGCGTCCGATGAATAGTGAGGAATAGTGGGTGAGAGATGGTTGCGAGAGATAGAAAAGGCAAAAGAGTCTTGAACGGACAGCACGTGGTGCTAATTTTTCGGCGTCTGGCAAGCATCTATGTTGCCATACACATTGAGCACGGCTGAGCGCCCAAGCGCCCAGGTTTCGTACACGGTAAAGCCTAAAAATGTTTGGAAACGATTAGCGCATCGTATCACGGCAAGCGAGGTTCCATCCCTTCCCATCGCCTTCTAAGCTGCATACAGGTTGCCATATTGGACTATGTTCATCGACATTCTTTATGAACACCCGACGTATCTGGCTTGGTGGACCTAACTCAGCAGGTTCTTTTACCGGCGTTGGACGCAGAAGATTTGCTCACCTGGAACAGGGTATATGGCATACCTAAGCCCCAGAGTTACGATCGGCAGGCCATTCACACGTTTCATTGCGATTTCCAGGATTTGAAGCAAGCTCGGATTGATGACGGGAAGGCGGTGAAGGTCAAACTTGAAGCTTGAAGCTTGAAGAGGTGGTAAAGCGGGCAATCCCAATTCCGAATTAATTCGACCGGTCTAGACCCGTCACGCATCACCGTGACCAAGGACCCCCTACTGCCTGGCTCTGACCAAGTCGTAGAAAGACCTACTCGTTCCTCGAATTCGAAGATGGTCCTCAATCTCCTTGGCTCTTTGCTCGAAAACAGCACTTACCCACTCTTTCATCTGATGACCGCCCAAAATGCAAAAGCTTTTCTGGATCTACCACCCGAAATCAGGGATTTAATCGCACAGGAACTGAATCCTGCGTCTCTACGTTCCCTTTCTCTCGCTTCACGGGCGCTCCGTGGCACAGGCCAACGGGCTATCTTCAAATCATTGGTCTTTAAACTTCTGTTCCACGGGGTGCAACAAGCCAACAAGAATGACACACCCTCGTTTCTACTGCGACTCAGGACTGTCTTGAACGAGAACCCTAGCCTCGTACCCTACATCCAAGATATCCGGTTCTTTCAGATTGACTATAACACCACCCAAACATTGACTATCAAACCAACCCTACACTCCTCCTGGATGATCGATCACGGTCTCCTACTGGCCGACACTCTTGATATCCTAACAGATTCACCTATCCACACAGTCTATCTTGTCAATAGCCCCGAATCCGTTCAGTTGGACTGGCTGAAGCTCCATTCGCGCGTCCAGGGCGCATTGCTTGGAATTTTTGGCAAATCTACCCTCCGATCCGTTAATTTCGTTGGTTTATCGATCCCTCGAACTCTCCTGTTCCATTGCGGAAATCTCGACCACTTTCAATGTAAACGACTCGAGTGGTCAAAAAGTGACCCATTGCCACCCGCTACACGACCTGCACACTGCCCCTCGTCATTAAGGATCACCATCAGCCCCACTCAAAAGCACGCGGACCTGCATTCTCTTGGTCCACAAACTGGGATTAACCTTCAAGATGTTGAATTTCTTCACATCCAGTTATACCCTGCTTCGTGGACCGTCCCTCCCTTCCTTTCATTACCAAAGTTGAAGGGCGTTTTCATCTGTGTTACCTTTCCCAGTGCGTTGTTACCTGTCAAAATATCTCGTTCTCTTCTTATCTCCCTGGTAGATCCGCCAGATCCACACTCCCTTAATCTCCTTCAGCTAAATAATCTACGGCGCGTCTCATTTTCCGTTCGACTATCCCTTGTTCGACCAGAAGCATTTTCGTGGATCAGTGACGTCTTATCCTTACTCCCAGGCGTCCATCCACACCTCTACAGCTTGACTATCGGCATTGATATGCCCTACGTCCCGTCCAACACGAGCATCGAGAGCGTTCAAGTTATATCCCAACCGCTTGCACGTCTGCATCAGGAGTCGCGATCTTTGCGGAATATTTCATTCCAGATGAAAGTTCCTATCGAGATCATGAAAGTCGAGTCTGATATCGTGGTATTGCGGGACTTCGTTCGTGGACATATTACCTGGGAGGGCTGTGAGGATATCTTCAGCTGCGAAATCGTCACACGGGAGTTGGTCCTTTAGAATCATTCAAGTTCTGGGGCAGTTGCGGAGATTGCATTTTGATTCTAGAACGTGTTTATAGCGCAGAGGCTACATTCGAGAAAATCAGGTTATATTCACAGGTTTATATGGCCCCACGAGGACATGCGTCAATGCCCTGTGACGTTGACTGTACATAATTAGGATCAGCCGTTGTTGTGATCGATCATCCCGTTATTCCTCACTTCCATAGCCCGACCAAAGCCCCCCGCATATCTTGTCCAAAGTATATTGTCGGTTCAACACCTCCACCCAACAAATGTTTCCAATCCAGTGGCCCGCTATGTCTGCTGACAAATCAAACATTCAAGCAGATTAGATTGGCCTCATCAATCTTATGACGAACCATAGCCCAAGGCCATCGAAGCACTGAACACATGGCCCCCTCGAAGCCGTACGTCCAACTAATTCTAACTTTACACCCTCTGATTACTCGTTATTTCCAGTTCCGACCTTCTGCGCCAACATCTCGGGTTATCGGACAATGATAAGGAGATGAGATGGGAGCGGTTGGCGGTGAGTGGCTGATGGTATCAAACACCCAGCATACCCATGATTATAATACAGGAATTCGTTGAAAACGCTGTCAAATCTATGATGAAGACATCGGCCTCCTCGCCAGCCGCAAAGTCACAAGTTGCTGCGCTCTACCAAACTGTCCAGCACGTCAGTGTCCAGGATGAGTTTCTATCGAGTTTCCGTCAAACTAACTCATGATCCGCATTTATCAGGTCTTGAAAGATTATAAACCACGTTCGATGTTTCCGATGGATCGTCGTATCCCGGATACTCGAATGGTAGAAGACTATATTATTTACCGTGTCAATCTACTTCGCAGGGCGGATAGGAAGAAGATTAGGCGAGAGACCCGAAGACCCCCGCCAGAACAAGGGGACAGTGCAAGCGATGGAGAAGAGGATGACCCTCCACCCTTTTCGTATACTCATTCGAAGAAACAGAAGGAAGCGACGGGATACATCGACTTGGCTGATGACTCCGATGATCCTATGTTCGTTCCATTCACCCCTAATGCACCCATCACACGGGGTACCACAAGCACTGCTATCCAGCGCACGAATCCTCCGGAATCTCCTAGTTATCAGATCCGTAAGTTTATCCCGAATGTGATCTTAAGATAGATACTGAATCATCGGATTATCAGATCACGAGACGCCTATTCGGACAGTAACACCCGAACCACCGCCTGCAGAACAGGATTATAGGCGTACCTTCAGGGCATCATCACCTGACAATGACGGGGATATGGACATCGACGTCGACGATATCAATAGGAATGTGGAACGGCCGAGACCGCCCTTCAATTTTCCATCTGGGCTTAGACCGGTTGTTGTCGTGCGAAGGCCCACCAATTTCGCAGCTCGACCTGCACCTGCACCAGCACCAGCACCAGCACCACCTCCACTCTCTGTTACTCCACAAGAGCCACGCCACGTACAAGATCCACCACCTTTACAGCCCGAGGTATGTCTCTTCACAAAATTACGCCGAACTTTGCGTTGATATCTTTAGGTTTCCGCTCAAGGAGCGGACTTACCGCCTCACGAGAGAGTAGTAGACGAGCTCTACAACTTTCTCTCATTGACGTGTCGCCCTTCTCTGGCACACCTGTACTCTCATCTCGCCAGCCATGGCTACATCATGGATCACCTTGTTATCATGTCCAAATGGGATCGTCCTGCCATCCGGGCATTCCTTCTGGGTGTTCAAGAGTCGGTTGATAAGTGGGGGGATGAGAACGTAAGACCAATTCACTGGGACGTGTTGGAGCACTATATTCGCGAGTTGAGGCTTATGCATAACGAGAATGGTGGTTTATAATCTGCCCGTAGATTTTCGACTGAAAATTGGATGGCGGACCTGAAGATATGTTGCGGAAACACCTGGGAAGTATATTAAAATCTCTCGTGTATGTACGATTACTATCAGTGTCAGTAAATGTATGTCTATTTCCTCTTCCCCTCGGGCGTAGAGTGTTTCAAGCAAACGCGTGTTTGCATTTCCGATATCATTCAGCGTGTCCATCCACAGGAATTACCTGAAGAGTTGAAACATAGCATTTATCGAGTCATGTAACGGGAAGGCAGCGAGGTTATCCTCGTTATCCAGTTCTGTACGTAGGAACATCCCAGATGGGTTCTACTTTACAATTCCACGACCGATCACTTGCAGTAGAAGCACAACACAATCGTGTATATGCCAACCTAGTAATAGTAAAGGGCATCCGTCTGGATTTTAAAACATGTAGACCTCGTCTCAAGAGCGGTAAGGTGAACCTCGGTGGGCTTATACCGACGGACGATATCCTCGATTGATTCTTGTATCACCACGTTCGGAATAGAACGGCCCATCATGGAAAGTTGATAGAGAGTTGGAATTCTCGTACGGAGGCTCAATAATGAAAGCTGTATGGGACTTTACTCACATGCCTTGAGCGTGACAAGAACAAGAAGCTTACAATTTTTTGTATACCCTCATGATCTATCGGTGGCAACACAGGAAGTGCCAACTTCTGAAGCTTTCGACACTGACTTAAGCCGTCAATGTGAGATGCTTGAAGTGCCCAAGGTCCATAATATTGATCTTCATCGATGTCCATGATCAGAGTCTCGAGACTATCTGCTTGCGCGTAGAGCACCTCTGCATAGAATCTTGACACTAGAGTTGATTCTATTGCCTGTGAATTCCGATCTGATATTTGCAGATCAAAATATTTGAGGCCACAATAGGACGCTAAGTAGTCCAACAACGGCTCGACCATGAAGGGCAAACAGAGCAGCTTGAGATGACACTGGTAGTCTTGCATAAGCCTCCAGAAAGGGGCTTGACAAAGCACTTCATCGATGACGTTTTGTGGTAAACCCTCAAAGCGGAGGGCTTCAAGTTTACGAAAACAGGGAACGGCATGCCAATATGATAATGTTCCCATGGCCCTGATAATTCTCTTCCTCGAGGCCCCCCAAGTGGAATCACTGTGGATAGGCTGAGCTTAGCGTCAACATGAAGGCGAGGACATACGTAAAGGTAAACGAGCGCATTCCAGGAGAACTGTTATAATTCAACTGGTTCAAACACCTCGGGTAATCGGACCTGTCTGTCCACACCGCCACGAATGCTGTTGGACACACGGGCGCCAGACATTCGAGCAGAGCGATAGGCGGCCGACCTGCAACAATCGTAACAACGATATCAGGATTGCCAGATGCCAAATGTCTGATTGCTCGAACGATGGCCATTTCTGTCATGTTCACTCGACTTTGAACATACCAACTAGTAGTTGGCGTGAATCATCCGGTGCGGGCGGTGGCAAAGTAGACGACTCACTTGACCTCTTGAACATTATACAAGGAAGAAAAAGCCGTCTGCAATAACAACTTGTAATCTATACCCTCGTCTCCTGGGAAGACCTCGTATAGCTTGCTAAGTGACCATACTTCAACGCTTGTTGCGCAGCCACTGATACGACTTGTGCCATTGGCAAGATATTCTAGAAACTGGATTTTCGACCGGACACGAGATTCTTCTCCCCAGAAATCGAACACAAGATGGGAGAATATTTGGCCCTCGAGGTACTCTCGACATACTTTGCAAGTTGAAGAGAGCGCCAGGATGGTCTTGTCGTCGCACTACAGCCCAGATAATCATCAAGTCGGATCTAATGAGAAGGATCACACCTACACCGTCCAGAGTGAAGTCGATGATGTCTCTCGGTAAGTCAATGAAGCTCATAGCGTTGTTGGACTCCCCGAAGGCCTCTGTAGTGTGGCGAAATAATTGGTAAGAGTACAGTAGCGTATGACTCGGTGCCGCAGCGACACTGACACTGAAAGTACCGTAATCACCACGTGGTGGTCTAGACCGTATACGATACGGTCGAAGCCATCTGTATCGTTCACCTCGGAATCTCCCAGGTTCGAACTCGGGCTCAACATTTCGATGAGGTGAAGTTACTGCATCTCACACTTGCGTTGATATACAGATAAAGCTTTCATATCTGATGCACAAGATGTACATACAGTGATACACGATCCCGTCCTCTCTCAATCGTAGCTTTGTACACTCACAAGGCCGGCATGCACCTTTTTCCAAGTTGGTCGAGAGCTGATATCCTTCCACCATCTAAAACGAAATCAGCAACCCGTGGACCGAAGTAGTTGTACTCGAGAATGCTTACCGAGAGACATTGGGGAAAGACCCATTGACGAGGATGTCAACCCCAAGTCTAAGGAGAAATTCGCCGTAGGGAATGTGGAAGAGGTCCACCAAAGTCAATTCCTAAGGATCAGAGTAATATAAGATTAGGTACAGTTCGCAAAGCATATTGAGCACTCACATCTCCGGCAATGTACTTCTGCTTCCCCAAGATTGCTTCATAACCTGCAAGTCGCGTAGTCAACAGGGCGAGACGCTCTGAGACGAGCGCCTCGTTCGTGGTAAATCCACGCATTCTGAACAGTAAGGATTTAGCAACTGAAACGAGTGTTCCCTATACACGGGACGTACGGGTTAAATTTCTCTCCAACAATGACCGACACGTTGAAATCGAAGTTGGTGGACTCGATCGAGGCACCTTGTTCCATCAACGCGAGCGCCTTTGGGTCCTTGGGGACAAGGGGAGTTCCCTGATCCGGGTATTTTGCGCAAATATACCGGCAAATAGCACGACTTTCAAAAAGGATGAAGCCATCATCGTCCTAGAGTAACATAGTCAGCGTCATGGTTCTGCCAAACACCATCTGCATGATAAAAGGGTTGGTTGACATACAATGTAGGGAATCTGCCCGAAAGGTTGCTTCTCAACATAAGTCGCTGACTTATGTTCACCGCCCTTCATATCCACGACAAAGAGCTCGAAAGGAACTCTCTTCTCGTGGCAGATCAGGGCAAGGCGCTGAGTGCAAGGCGAGTCGGTGGATCCGTAAACCTTCAAAACCATGGTTCACGAAGGAGGATGATGAGAGGACGAAAAGTTAGGTAGACCTAGGGGAGATGCACGAAGATAGCAGATAGGTTGAACGCCTCAACCTCCCTGGAATTACCTTTATATCAGGTTTTTCGTCCTCGTCTACTAGATCCTTTGTCATTAGCTATAGGTCCTGTGGAAGCCTGGAAGGGATCAACAGATCGTTCGCGAGGCACCGCACGGGACATAAACCCGAATTTATAATCACACACCTTACAAAGCACCTTTAGTCCAGTCAGCAAATCCTGATCCACATGTTTTCGCCCTGAGCGAACACCAGCTCCCTTTTCTCCACTTAGACCTGTGGGCCCTCGCAGTGGCGTGGCAAACCCGGAGTAGCACAGCAGCAACCGCGCATTCCGCAAGAACGATCCATGGCCAGCTCACAATGTCGTGGCCTGCAACTAAAGTTTGTAAGTTCGCGGTCAATTTTGGGCAGGACATGTGCATGAAAACGAACGAGTCCTTACTTCGTTTCGGACCCGCAACGGTGGGGATGTGTGGCCGGCTACTATCTTAAATTTGAATATCAACCGAATTCACGTCACGATCTATTCCTTCGAGGATAGTTGACTAATGCCCGTCTAGTTTCCAGATCATCATCAACTCGGGTCTAAGGAGAAAAGTTGCACCTACACCGTCGAGAGTAAACTCGATGATGTCTGTCGGTAAGTCAATGGAGTTCAGAGCGTGGTTGGACTCACCGAAGGCCTCTGTCAGTGGGGCGAAATACTTGGGAGAAGTGCCTGTAGCGGCACTGTCAATACTATCACTATGAGCACCGTGATCGTTATAGTCCAACACGTGGTGGTCTAGACCGTCTAGACCGTAGATGGACAACTGCTCTCCTTGATTTGAAAGCCTCCATTTTGTTCACCTCTGAACACCCCAGGTTCGAACTCGGGCTCAACATTTCGATAAGGTACCGGCCAAGATACTGTATTTCACACTGGCATCAATATCATGGTCAGATGAACTTTCACGTCGGATGCACAAGCATAGATGTACATATAGTGATACACGATCCCGCCTTCTTTCAATCGTAGCTTGGTACACTCTCAAGGCCGGCCTGCACCTTTTTCCAAGTTGGGCGAGAGGTGATATCCTTCCACCATCTAAAACGAAATCAGCAACCCGCGGATCGAAGTAGTTGTACTCGAGAATGCCTACCGAGAGACATTGGGGAAAGACTCATTGACGAGGATGTCAGACCCAGCCTTAGGGAGCAATTCACCATAGGGAATGTGGAAGAGGTCCGCCAAAGTCAATTCCTAAGGGTCGGAACAAGATTAGGTACAGTTCGCAGAGCATATCGAGCACTCACATCTCCGGCGATGTACTTCTGCTTCCCCAAGATCGCTTCGTACCCTGCAAGTCGTGTCTTCAAAATGGCGAGACGGTCTGAGACGAACTCCTCGTTCGTGGTAAGTCCACGCATTCTGAACAATCAGGATTTAGCAACTGAAACGAGTGTTCCCTATACACGAGACGTACGGCTTGAAATATCTTTCTGCAACGATGGACGACACGTGGAAATCGAAGTTACTGGACTCGATGGAGACCCCCTGTTCCACCAAAGCGAGCGCCTTTGGATCTTTGGGGACAAGGGAGGTTCCCTGATCTGGGTATTTTGCGCAAAGATACCGGCAGATAGCACGACTTTCGAAGAGGATGAAGCCATCGTCGTCCTATAACAACATATTCAACGTCATGGTTCTGCCAAACATCATGTCAAAAGGGTAAGTTGACGTACGATGTAGGGAATCTGCCCAAAAGGTTGCTTCTCAAGATAAGTCGCTGATTTGTGTTCACCGGTCTTCATATCCACGATAAAAAGCTCAAAGGGAATTTTCTTCTCATGGCAGATCAGGGCAACTCGTTGAGCGCAAGTCGAGTAGGAGGATCCGTAAATCTTCAAAACCATGGTTCACGAAGGAGGACTCGGATGATGGGAGGACGAAAGGTTAGGTAGGCCGAGGGGAGATGCACGAAGATAACAGACGGGGTTGAACGCCTCAACCTTTCCGGAATTATCGACTTATGTATATCAGATTGTCATCCTCATCTAGATCTTTTGTCATAAGTCTTATGCTCCCTGGAAGGCTGTGGAAGGAATCAACAGAACGTTCGCCAGGCACCTCTCGGAACATAGACACGAATTTCTAACCGCACACCTTACAAAGCACCTTCCGTCCATATGTTTTCGTCACCACGGAAATTCTCTCAGAACGAACACCAGCTTCCTTTTCTACACGATGGGGAAATGTGGGGAGGGTGATTGGCCGGCTACCACCTTGAATTTGAATATCAACGTCACCCAATTCACGTCACCATCTATTCTTCCGGGGATAGTTGACTAATGCTCGTTTGGTTTCCAAAAGCTGGGTGCTACCTCCCACATCCGAGTACTGTAGAAGGTGAATTCAAATTTATCCTGGGATGCACAGTGAAATCGTCTTTCAATTTACCTCCGCACTCTTGTCCTGGGTTTCATCGTCTGAACTCGACGGCGAAGGTGTGATTGAAAGCACGGTTGGCAATGCGAATACGAGAGCCGCACCAAGCAAAGCCCAGTTGATCGTGAATTGCGTCAATGGAGAATCTGGAATTCGGAAATAGATTCGGTCAGGTTCACACTTCATGTGATTGGTTATATCTTTGGATTGACGTACAAGCTAGCGCGTTTACTCTCCAGGCCACTGCGCCTCCTGTGGCTTGAAACGTCTTATATACTGATCGATTTGTACGTCAAAAGATTAGATGGAAGACATCCCAAAAAAAGACGAGCACTTACAACCGACAAATTTAGCTGCAGTTTGTGGAGAGTCTGCCAATGCGGCCATTAACCAGTAGCAATAAGACTAGACTCGGCATGAGAGAACGGGCACCATCCGGGAAGTGTCTTACAAACCTGCCACAGGGCGTCGAATGCCCCATAAAAGAAATACCTAGGGATCGGTTAATACGCAGAGTTGATGTGAGGTAAAGACCTACAGCCAGAAGGGGCCAATGAAGGTTTTGGAGTTCGAGAAATCCAGCCACTGCTTCATCCCCGTCTTATCGTTCCATCGTTGAAAAGCTAACCCTCCTGTGAAAATTGGTGTTATCGATATGAAGAAAGCCATTCCGTCGCACTCACCACCCCAGATAGAAAAACCCGTGACCACGATAAAGCAGTAACCAAGAAGGGCACGCTTCGGGCGCGAGAGTAATCTTAGATCAAGAAGAAATCCGATGATCAGACCACCAAACTAGAGGATATAAGTCGGCTTCACTGGCCTAATTTGGAGGACTACGAACCATTTGGGCTAGCCAGTATGTAGCTCCGTTCAAGGATCGTGTTCTTAAGGTAAACGTAGCACCTGGAAGAGGTATGTTAAAAAGCACGATTTCTGGATGCACAGACGAACCATTGACAGAATTTTGCTGATACGAGTAGAAGAAGTTTGCGCAGAAAAATGCTGGTACAAGCAAGAGTACCTTCCAATTTTTCAGCGCATCAACCAGAGCACGAAGTTCTCGTTTAATCGTCCTGGCAGGTCTGGCTATGTCGAAAGGTTCGGGCGGGTTCCCTGCAAGGGTGCCATCCTTCCGAATAACCTGGTGGGCCGGAAGAACTAATATCGATAGTAGCCAACCTATTCCTATACGCAGTCGAAAGGTTAAGTAGGCTGTAACCAGGTGAATCACCCGGAATCCTCACCCATTATAACCATAAAAGCCGCGTCTGCATATTGTTATAACGTGAAAAGAGATACAAAAAGAAACTTACATGTTTGGTCGGTTACGGTCCCGCTTTTTGAGTTAAAATTCAGTCCAAAGGAAATAAAGGAACCGATTCCTCCCCCTAGATTAAAAATAACCTGAACGTATGAGCCCATGCAAAAATAGCAAGAGAGAGAAAGTATACCCAGAATAATGCGATAGCCCGCCCTTGCTGGTCGGGTAACGGATAAGATATCATGACCTAGACCGCGTTTGCGTGAATTATAAGTCCGTTTCAAGAAAGGATACTCACAGCTCCTTGTGCAACCCAAAGAAACGAGGCACCAAGCCCCAGAATTGCACCACTGGCGATGACAAATGCAGAATTCTGGGTGTGATTATAGCAGAGCAAGGCTCCCGAGTACAAGGGATAACACCACCCGCCTTGAAGATGTCAAACGGATCCGCCAAAAATAGATGTGACCCGTACCAATGAGCAGGCAAGCACGAGGGTCCAACACCTGGAATATAATTATTAGCTACGTCACAGGGGCGGAATGACGAATTTGCACACGTCAAACAGAGGTGGTACTATCAGCAAAGCCGACGCAGCAGTTGCTGCTAGGAGAGCAACTGTCGCATTGGCGGCGACAGTACTATCGAGTTGACCTGAGCCGCCCAATCCCGTGATAGCATTATACATCCCTTCAATAGTCGAGATCATCGAACAAGGGTAAATCGTAAATTATTGTTCACATACCAGGGCAGCAGAAACAGATAACGGAAACGATGAGAATTTGGGCGTAGGGCGTTTTCCATCTGTTGTACCAGTGACGACTGCCCTCTTGCAGGTCTACAGAACTCGTCGTTTGACTTTGACCTTTCATTTGTGGGGGTGAGTGACGCGATAAAAGAAAAGACAGCACCGACTTCAACTATGTCACTTATGCAACTCGAGACAGGGAAGTCTCCTGCATCGACATGTGCCCGTCTTACGGCCGACTAAATTTAGAGTGCCAGCCACTTGTCGCTAGATGATGTGGCACCCATCGAGGATAATCTGCCTCAGATGTTCAGAGGTTAGCAAGTTCCTGTTTGTGCTAGTTCGTGTGTTCGTGGATGGCGAAATTGTGAGGCGTGTGACTGGAAGACTTCCGAGCCAAGCTGGAAGTCATTCGTTCAAGTTCTTACCACGATCTTGATGTCGAGGTCAATTCAATTTCTCAAAACTATCATCGTAGCCACCAACCATCTGCCATTCCAGTTGGCGCGAGTATTCCCGCTACATAGCCCGAGGTCGAATAAGCGGATGCCGCCGGGCGGTAAATATGTGCTTCCAAATCCCGAGTTGGACCTCAGTTAAAACAAATTCCTGGGGTTACGCGGGTTTGGTGAGCTTGACTTATATTCGATACAGCAAACCCACATTGTGAGGTCCCCTTCACGCCCTCGACACCCCACCCTTCTTCGAGGGAGGACAACTGCAGGATGCAGGCCTCTCTCACTGGGCTGCCTCAATCGCCTACACACACGTTCCATCCACTTCCCCATTCATTCTCGTCCTAACGTTTCAGGAGGCCGATTCGAAACGTCTTCTACATTTACGGCCACCTGGATTCGTTTAGGGTGGTGCGACCAGTCGGTATACCATGGCAATCCTTTCTGGTGATTTCTGAAGATCTCAACCCCATAAGTCGCGTCGTCTCGTGCAGCAAAAGAAGAGTTCCAATTCGGGAACAATAGCACCTCCACCACCTGATACTCATTAGCAGGGGCATCAGCCCAACCACCCGCCATGTGGGTGAAACACAGCATTATTGATTGTTGAAGGGGTGATACCACCACAATTTCACCCCAAGATATCGATCACAACTTTCGAGCCCTACTCCGCTACAAGGATTTATGCGGTATCGACGGGGTTGCTGCATTGGAGGTATGTTTCTTTGTTCATGTCCCCTGTTGATGCGCCGTTATTTCCCGCACCCTACCAACAATACTCACCGGTGCCGGTAAATTTCTCGGACGAACTGGTTCATGATGACCAGAATATCCAATTTCCTTCGAAGCAAAGAAATATCTTCATAAAACGGGTTGATGTAACCGTATCAACCTTAATTGTCGAGCACAATCCTGATCCTGACTTCCGCGAACCAATGGTGAACGAATGAACCAGGCTCGTAGAAGGGTTCGATGGAAAAATGTACATGCGGTAAGAAATACAACACACCAGACGCGTAATCAAGGTGCTCCGTTGGCGGCAGGACTGATCGTGGAGTTGACGAAACCGTCACCACCCCGACCTCTTCCTCTAAATCCCCTTCCACGGGGTCCACCTCTTGCCCTATCCACATGACTGTTGTCACTGGGGCGGTAACCGGAATGCAAGACGGGACCACCATGCGGGTACGGCGTCCCGTTGGTAAATCCTCCCCGCCCACGGTAAGGTAATGGGGCAGGGGTAGGTTGACCACCTCTGGGTTGACCGTTGGATTGATGTTGACTTTGGTGGTGTGAGGCGGATTCTGAGGTGTTGTTGTGTCCACCTCCCCGATTCCAAGACTGGCGAGGGGGCGAGGTTGGACTTTCACGATGTGAATCCGAATTTGACGAGAAATGTCCTCGATCCCCTCCGTTGTTAAGATGATTGGGAGGTGCTCCTCGAGGAGCTCCGTTCAAATGATGACCTAAACCTGCGCCGCGTCCGCGACCGCGATTAGGGTTGGTCATGATGGTCTTCGGTCTGCGAAGCGGCTGATGTCAGATAAAACATATCATATTGAAAATCCAAATCTTACCCGGGCGCCTGTCTAAAGCCTGCTACTGGTGCCTGTCCTGGTGCTGGTTGAACATCTGGTCTCGGACCATTCCGTGGCCGGAATGATGCAGCGTGCATATTCAAGGCCTGCGCTGGCGCATCAGGTTTTGTCGACCGCACGTATTGCTTGTACGTCAAGTTCAAACACGTATTGAACTCCACCGTCGACCCTCTGTACTGCGAGCATTTGTTACCCAAAGTTGTCCCCGAGATGAATGAGTTATCCCAGACAACGTCCATTGATGTAGAATTCAGGCCGACAACAACACCCTTGGCGGAAAGTGGGACAGCCCCAGAATCCTGAACCATAATAACACGGTCCCCGATGTTAAACTTCTGGCCTTGGAGACGGTACACGGCGTGAGCAGGTTTCAAAACAGCTTGTCGAGGTATGCCTTTGACGATGGCTTTCTTGTAAGTGCCACCCGCCCTGGATTGGCGAAGGTCATCTGCAAGCTTCTCAATATCTCCGATAGTTTCCTGAAATCATGCGTATTAGGGACCAGCTGGTGAGGACTTATCACGAGATGGACCAACCTTAGAGAGTTGATCGCAGAACAGCGAAACAGGTTCGAAGTCTCGGATGCCTTTTTGCTTCAACCAGGCTTTGACGTCTCTGAGTCTTGCCTCGGCGTCATTACCCGTGAACACTTCATCGACGTGGGTGAAGGCTGGTAAAAAAGCATAAGTTTACTGGAATCATAGAAATATATATGCGCACCGTCACCGCCCTTGTCCAGCGACCTGAAAACCTCAGGGAAACTCTCCTATTCATAAGGGTCAGATCAACACCAGCATCGCGCCGTCGGTTCTGGAGAAACTAACCTTGTATTCCTTGATCAATTGAATAGCCTTTTCACTGAACTCCCAGTACTTTGTATTCTGCTTCCTCGAATAGTCGATCACCTTCAAGGCTTTGGCCTCGAACTTCAGACTTAGACCGAGATTGGTCTTCTGGTTGTCCGAGTTGACGACCATGAAACTTGAAGTGATCTTCGACAGGGCACGCCCGGATATTCCAAGCCTGTCTGCAGCTTTGAAGGAAGGGAAATAACGATCCTCTTTGCGATCTTGCACCACTTTCAAGAATTGTTCGACCTCATCCTTCTCGTTGGGGTAAAACTACGGGACATAAGTTAGCACCATACGTCGCTGAGTGAGCAGTTAAATTCTTACTGCGAGAATGACGGCAAGTGTTGTATCCGTCGTTCCCGACACTTGTCCAGGAACTCCGTACGCATGCTCGCCAAGGAAAAAGAGTTTACTTCCTTCTGGGAACTCTTCCGCAAGCGGTGGTGCACCTCGTTCTAAGAACCTAGGGTCCTCTGAAACAACTTCAGGTAGACACATTTGCACGGCATGTTCCACCTCCTTGTCCATCCCTTCGTAGTCCTTTACAAAAGCCCCAGATTCAAGGGGTTTCAAACCTGAACAAAAGTTCAACGTCAGCAACAAGCGTAATCCGTATAAATGCACAACCGACCTTTCAATGGCCTGATATGCAACAACACTTGCACAGGGCCCGTCACAACGCCCGTTTTCTTTGAGTAAAGCTCTTCGCTCCTCTCCGCCTGCTGTCTCCACGCATATACACCATGTGGCGCATGCGGGTTTGAAATAACCTTCTGAGGTGAAGTGGGAATGACGGTCATCATCTCATATTTGAACAACTCATCCGACACCGCCTTAACCAACCCCTCATGCAAAAACGGCCAACCAAAGAACACCCTCTGGTCAACCATCGCTCTCGCAATCTCCTCCGTCTTCTTCCCCTCGTGCGGGTTGGTGATATGAACCACCATGGATTTATTCCTCGATTCCGAACCATGAACATTGACCCCATGGAATCCGAGGGATGCGGTATGCGGGAGGGTGTTGAGAGAAGGGAACCCGGCTAAGGCTTCTTTCCCTAGAACAACGCCGTCGCAAAGCCCTTGGACTAGATGAAGTCCGTCCAAGGTGGGTAGATCGAAAGG
The DNA here is from genome assembly GCA_004369065.1 of Pluteus cervinus. NCBI lineage: Eukaryota > Fungi > Basidiomycota > Agaricomycetes > Agaricales > Pluteaceae > Pluteus > Pluteus cervinus. Next base: position 38,642 of record ML208448.1, read on the forward strand.
TTCCATCCGACATGTACATCGATTGATATTGGGGAAGAACCCAGGGAGCGACGAAGGATAAGTTGTTGGTTCGCCTGAGTTGTAGCTGAACTTTGTACTCATCCCAAAGGAGTTGCGTTTGTTCTCTTCCGCACTCAACCTGTGTTCTCGGACTAGAATCGCGGATATGTCGGACACCGATGGGAAGGAGGAAGAAAAAGAGAGGAATGAGTGTCCGTTAGCCTTCGCTCCGGAAAAATGGAAGGGAATACGTACACTTCATGGCACCGAGGAGACGTGATTCGTCGATAAAGGGAATTTTGACGATGGCTTCCCAGTCTTGTTTCTTCCCGTTTAGATCCAGCTCGAACTCTAACGGGTAGAAATCTAAAATGGACGAGCTAGGATCGTACATTAGGTCCTGCAACGAAGGCGTGTCAGCGTGCGGATCAGAGGTATGAATCACAGCGGAGGGCGTTGGCATCAAAATGAGCCAGCAAGCGAAAAGAAAAACCAGTCCAGCGAATGAACGAAACTAGATTCCCAGCAAACGGACTCAACCAACCTGATAAGCCTGTGGGATGTGATCACGACTCGCAACGGGCAACACGCCCATCAGTTGCTCGAACGGCCTGAACGGCGTTCCCAGTTCGAAATTGAAAGTCATTCCGTCAACACGCTTGAGATCTAAAGAGTGTATGGTTAACCAGTGTTCAATGAACGGTTAACGTAGGAAAGTACCTGATATTCTCGGTGCGTAGTGGTAATGATAGAACCAACCCCAAGATGCAACTCCACTGTAGTAGTAATGCATCACCCATTGTAACCCCTCAACGTAGGTGTATATCAGATCTGCCATCTCGTCTTCGTTGTCGTACGAAAGCTCTAGTTTACCCTGAGTATCAAAACCAAGTCAGTCAAGAAACTCAGTGTAGATGCAAAGACGCAACGCCACCTTATAGTAGTTCCTCTTCCACTCATCCATCTTCTCCTGAATCGATCTTGCATGTCGAGCATCAAATCCACCACCTTCATCAGGATCTAACACTTGAGCTCGGTCGTACTTCTTCAACACCCGATCAACAGCAGCATGGCTTTCTGCTTCGTCAAATTCGTCATCATCCTCGTCGTCATCGACGTCCTCCCATTCCGCCCCGTCATCGTCTCCATTCATCGTCACGACTTTCTCTTCGCCATCCTCACCATTGGCATCCGATGCGGGTGCATCATTTCCCTTTGACTTCCCACCAGGCAGCTCAGGTAACCTCAACGTCACCAAGTTCGTATCGCTCGCATCATATTCATCCCATCGCAATACGAGATGCAAGTCCTTCGCCAGGTTGCCGATAAACGTCCTATCTTTTGCGGGGAAGCTATTCTCCATAGCCAATCGCGGCGACTCCGCCCCGGCCTTCGGTCTACGGTTCGTCAAGACAAACGCCTTGACTTTGTTGAAGATGTCTCTTTGTTCTTGCGTCAGCACTGGAGGACGTGTTAATCAAGATCCAAGGTAAAAGGGGAGACGATGAAGCATACCCAGCTGTGACTGATTTTGCTTGATCTTCGGCTTCTCTTCTCTGGCGGTCCTCGTTTGCTTCCCCTTGTACCAGTTCAAGTCGGAATATTCCCGCTCAAAAACCTCCTGTTCCCAACTCGCCATCTCGTCGAGTATAACTTGCAACCGCTTCACGTTAATAACGCCACTTTCGTTCAGATATCCGTCTATGCATCGTTGATTGAGTATAAGCGGCATATATGGAGGATACAAAAGCCTTACCAAGCCCCGGCAACACCTTCTTATAAATGTCGAATAGTCTTTCCAAGCCGTTTTCGTGGATATGTAAATCCGGTAGATTGGGTAAGAAATCGTTTCCTACAAACACCGCCAGAAGAATGAAATCGTCGATGACGCGCTCGAGGCTGTAATCGAATGACAACGCGGGTGCGATGTCCTGGAACTCCAGGTCCAGATATTCTCGCATCAAGGAGAGATGCAGGAGATAGAAATTTGTCGACTCCAAACTGGAACAGCACTATGAGGACTGGTACGAAGAAATGAGGGAATACTTACCTCGAGTTGCCCTTCTTCTTCGCGGGCCCAAATTTGACCTCCTCTCGCAATAAACAAAAATGGGGGTCATGACTCAACAACCCCAGCATGATAAGATCCGCATCCAGTCCATATAAACAGTGTCGAACGTTCGGGTTGTAGTCGGGTTGAGCCCGCGACAACCGAATGTATTCCATGATTTTGTGTTCCCCCTCTCCAGGTACTTCGTGCCCTGATAGTACAACTTCAATGTCCCTCCAGTTCGAATCTTCTGTGATTTTCTTGTTGACAAAATACCGTAGCTGTTCTGACAACCGTGTCATGAATGGCGTTCCTGAGAACGAAAAAGGTGTAAGGAGACAGTAACATAGTGAAGAGCAAGTTGCGCACCTGGTGTTATACAATTGCTGTCAAACGCTTTCTCGTCGGGCAGTTTCTCTCCTCTGGATAGTGCCTTCTCCCTCACGTCGTTTGCCTCCTTCGCCGTCCTGAACCGCCGACTCCGTTGTTGATTCATCTTCGCTCTTGGCGCGACACCATCCACTGCCATGAAAAATAACTTCTTCGGTTTTATCTTCCCAAATAAGTGATCCACATAGGCAAATATGGATGTGAATATCTGCTCTTCTGATAGCCTAAAGTGAGCATCCTCGTCGTTCGGGTGAGAACCTGCAAGAACCGCGAGTCAGCCATGTATCGGCTTGAAGGAGAAGTTGAAACGTGCATGAGTGGATGATTCCATTGAAGTCGAGATATAGATTATCTGAACAGATTTTAGCAGCATCCATGGAGGAGAATAAATGGAATTACCGAACTCCGGAATGCGGTTCTCTTGGATTAACTGTGATGTTAGGGGGTATCGTTCGCTGTTCAGTTGTAAGTCCTAATACGCCCTAGGACCACGTTATTGAATACTTACGAAATGTATCGGAAGAACTGAGAGAAAAAACGTGCGTATCAGTGTCCGACGCAGTCACTGTTGGGCCACGCGTCATACCTTCGGAATACCTGTTTAACAAGCCAACATCAGCAATGAAAACATGATGAGCAAAATAAGTGTTTGCTAACCCATCTTGAGCGAGACTATCAACAGCGAGCAATGTTAAAAAAGTGGTCGAGGTTGTGTGTTGTGATCTTGGTCAAGTGGAGCTGGACGCTGAGTATGTCCCAGGTCCAGTTTGCCAAATTTGGTAACTTGTTCACATGGCCCACAGTCTGAGTCTCCCACACGTCGAAGCAGGCTTCCATCCTCGCCACCAGCACTGGCTCTGAAAATACCTCAAAAATGACCTCGATATCTACGAAAAATAATTGGCGGCGATAAGGAGCTCTTAATTCGATAATCTCTCTCTCAATTCACTTACGGAATTACAATTCCCGGCATTGTCGGAGTCATGTGCGTACCCTTCCAGGCAATTCCCTGCTCTTTGCAAAAGATTTCAGCACGTTGCAGGGAACTAGCCTGACTTGCCTATGTGGCTAGCTACTTCCACAAACTCGCTGAATTCTACTGCCGACAACGATGGAGGTCGGGCTAATCGGAGCCTTTGCCCTGCCAGTGTGCAGGCCCTCTCGATACGGATATGTCGCCACCAAAACCGTCGTCTCATTTGTGCTCAAGCTGCCGTAGAATCTACAAGCCCACTCTCTTCTTGCCTCCACGTACATTCTTACTTCCGACATTGTCAATGGTGCCTAGCGATCATGTTGACATTTCGTCATTCTCTTCGGGAGTCTCCACATCAGTGGAGGCATTCCATTCTAAAGTTTAATGTCCGGCGACTTCGTAAGGCCGACTGCAGCTGTCGCGACGCTAATCCTTCACCGTCGCGATAGTGGTGTAACAGTTGATTGCCAACCCTGTCGAGCTTGACTTCGATCGAACGGGTGATTGAACCTCTCGATGTGAGCACTTCCAAATTCGGGTTCTGAAGCATCGCATTTCTTGTCGTAAGTGTAATTGGCCCGACTTCGTCCGACACACTATCTTAACCAATGACTTCTCGCACCGACCGACTTAGTCAGTACAGCAGAGCTAGCAGTCTTGGTCCCGAAGCTCGTGTTTTCGTCCCCAATTCATCGGTCCTCGGGATCGTGGTATATCGCCCAAGAGAACAGGGTTAGTCGACCTGGAAACTTCTACAGCGCGTACACGTACTTATCAGCCCGAAGATACGATAACACATACGTGGAACGCTCAACTTCACAGGAGAGGCTGGTAATAATGGTTTGGCGTGTTTGACCCCTGATCAGCGCGCACCGACAATGGGCGCTCTCTTTCCTGTACAATGCATCCACACAGCTTCACAATTCCCATTGCTTAGCGACCAACGAGAAGTTATGACTGCGCTGTCATTCATGGGTTTCACGGCGCCGAGGAAGGATACATCCGTTTGCTCCGTCTATGACAGTCAATTCATCGCATGGACTCCAATGCGGCAAGACGGGGCCTTCGATGGGTACAATCCACCCCATCTCGCATTATCCCGCTGATCCTTTGCGAACCACGGACAAGCTTGCCGTTTCTCTTGGCCCCTCTCCCAAGAAGTAGAGCTTGGCGCTAATTATTGACTGGAGGTTCTGAATTTCCGTCAGCTTCGCACGTCCTAACGAGCTGCAAGGCTGAAGTGACCTCATCGAGTATGCCAACTCTACCAACCGATGCTCATTCACTCTCAAACGTGCACCCTTTGCTGTGCCTTCATGGGGTCCATCATTCTAGTTTTGGTCTCCAGGCCCTGTAGCTTATACAGGCAGCGGAGGAGTTTCCCCCAATCGGTCATAAGACAATCGTGTGTACAGAGCCGTTGAAACTACGCTTTCAAGTCCTGTTCAAGGACAAAAGCGAAAGCTAATACTTCCTTTTTGAACTGTATGTGTTTTGAACTACCATCTCAAGCAAGCAGGCTGCTTGTTCACCGCCCTAGGGTCGATTCCAATCCACTCCAACACAATCTCCGGAACAACCAATCCATTCCGAATCGCACCACCATCTCATTCGCATCTGAACGACTTCTTCAAATCCAACCCAACCCAACTTCGCTCACATCGTTCACCTCCACACTCCCCACTGCTATCCAACCCCAAAAATCGTCAGATTCTCCCCTCCGAGGACATTTCTTCATCCCGATATCCCCAATCCTCCCACTCCTGCGATAGCATCCACAGTGTACACCTTCTCCTCTGCCTCCCCCCTCTCGCTGTCGAATTTTCCCCTTCTCCTCCATTCCTCTCCATATTTAATTACGACCTGATCGTCCAGCGCAACGTGCTTGATCCGTTGACTATGATTCCCACCTCCAACCCCATTTAACAAGCCACGACGGCCGACTCCACCACCGCAAGGCCGCTCGTGCTCCACTTCCATGAACCGATTTGCAAATCTCTCTCCGGCCAGGCCAATCTCGACTTCATACACCTTTACGATACGAGTACACCAGCTGCTCAGTTGCTCATATGCCGAGTCATTAATGACATTAACGACAAAGTCCCACTAACTCCTACCGTGACGATCTTCCATTTTTGGCGTCTAAAGCTGTTCGTCCGCAGTGCGTGCAACAACTGAACTTTACAAATGCGAAGGAGAGCTAATAAGTCCTCGGGTCAGGATGACTAGGTTGCTTCGAGGTTCGGTACCAATACAAGGGCCCGGTCTGAGCCCTTTCGCAACCATCAGCAGCTACATAGCTGCATAGGATTACTGGCAGACTGTAACTATGTCTACTCAATAGAAAGCGCAACATTTGCCCTGTTTCGAAACACTGCGAGTCACCAACAATACGTGGAATCTCAGTAAACCAGAATCGTGAGGTTTTCCAGTATCTCGGCGCCTTCACTCACAATAGATGCTCATAGCTGTACACTCTCATGGATAGTTCAAGGGCAAGTCAGTCGCCATCTCTCGCAATTGTTCTCCGACCGAAGTATGACGATAGTCTTTGATATCGTTTGATCCACGGGGCCGCTATGTTGTGCTATCTATTTATTATCTCCATGAAGTATGTTATCAACAACAAACCCATATGTTTGAGCGGCAAGGGACCCCCGAGGAAACCGACTTTAAAACCTTCACGTGTATCATATTTTTTGCATCATGCATCACGGCCGCGGCTTATAGGACGATTGCAGCAAGATGGAAAACTGATAGAAATCTGGTTGCATAAGGAATGAGAATTCTGGTGGACAACAATCGTACGAGCCGATGCTCGGACGTTTACCCCATAGCATGTGTCCCGAGCTGTTCCACGAGATCAAAGAACCCCCATGGGTCCTCGAGATCATGTCCGTTGACCAGTTCCGTGATGAGAGGTGCACAGCTGGAGTTAACCGTACAGACTTACATCACGGACACACGGCCATTGATACACCGTCTCTATAATAGGGTCATCATGAGCACACCTTTTATCGTTCACGTACGGCGTGAACTACTTACTCACTATGTCCAAACCGCTACCAAATCCGGGATAGTCGAGCTCATGAAAGTAGTATGCCTAGACTTCCTCCTCCACCGTAGACCAAATTTCGGATTCAAATCGCTTCGCTTCCCTCGACAGTTACCACTCCAGTGGTTCTTGGCTGCCGTTCGCCATTCATTGTTGGAGCATCTGTCTAAGAGCTGTCCGTGAGGAACCCGCACAACCCGTGATCATCAGCGACATGACCATTATACTGCCAGGCCATCCACTGGCATGCGCCACGGCCACTATCCGTACTGGACCGTGAATGCGTCATCACAATTTCGAGTTACGGAAATAACTCGACTGCAGTGCCCCATGTGCACATGACAGCATCTAAGGTGCCACATCCTCATTTGGAGCAAGTCGAAGAGCAAGTTGAATCGAGTCGTGGTTGGTGTCTTTGTCCTAAAGTAAATACCAAGGAGAGTCGTAGGGGGTTTGCTGGTGAGATTCGAACAACAATTTTAACTCGTGATCCGACTCACACCTTCGCACCAGGCCCATTCTTAGGACCCGACTAAAGCGTGACTAAGATCTGAACGTCTAAAGGACGAACCTTCATAGCAATAAATAGTGCCTCCATCACGAACGATATCCAAAGGTACATACCTATTAACGGTGTCTGACGGGTGAACCACGAGGGTCACGGGTGTCTTGAGAAGCCACGGCCCTCCGCAGCGATTTGCTGTCATGCAAAATGATTAAGCATGGCTGCGGGAGGCATTGTGGTGCGACTGATGAAAATCTTGGGCGACCCGTTCCTGTCCATCGCTGTTTCTTTCACTGTGTACACCCATAGTAGAAATAAGTGGACTCACTGTCACAACGCGCTCCTCCGATCTAGTACGGATTTGTCGACACGATGGCGATGAGGTTCCACAGCAAGCCATGGAGATCAAAGAAAAGATAACATGACTCGAAGACACCGTAATTCCGTGAACGCTTGATTCCCGGGATTAACGCCAACAACTATGGAAGATAATAAATGAGCGTACAGCCCATAACTGACCCATTCCCCTCACCCTGTTCGTTCGGAAAATCAAACGCCAAACTGAACCTGAAAACGAACGTTTCAACAGAGGCTCAATGTTGTAGCAGTTCGGTCGAGAAGAGGAACAAACCATAGTGGCCGTAGCGCCCAAGCTTCCGAAAGTCCTAAGACTAAGGAACAATTAGCCTTTTGTCGATCCACACCGGGTGAGATCAACAACCCAACAATTGGCGCTAATAACGACCTAAAGCTCTTTGAAACCGCGTCAAAAACCCAAGTGAGGCTCGTCGTGAAACTGATAATGCCTTCATTGGCACCTCCCCATGTATTAACTTCTGTTAAAGCCAACAGTCGAAACACGACTTTCACTATAGAAATGTCCATACCTTTCGGAATCGGAATACCTAGACGACCGACCGGAAGTATGCGTTCAACATCGCGAAGTTCTTTGAGCAAGTAGCCCTTTGATCACAAGTTCGACGATCGGTCGGTCCCTAGGGTTCATCTAGTCAGTTCGCAATTGCCTCGCACCGACCCCAGCATAGAATAAATCTTATTCGAGTCTCTCCTGACGGGAATTTCCAAACCCCAAGACCCGCAAAAAACCGTGCAAGACCCTCCAAACACGCGTTCCACCATATCGAGTGACCCAGTACTTTAAATCCTTTCATTTATCTCAAAAAGTAAAATAAGACGAGGGATTTTCAATATGCCGATGACTCACCCTTCATGGTGTTCCTCCTCGTGTATGTCTACTTCTCCTGCCCTTGCCTCGATTGCCCCATTTTCGGTTGAAAGAAAGGCAGTGTGCCTCCGTAGTTGCAGAGGCACCCAACCGAATTCAAAGATCAGGGCTGAAAAACCATGCATTAAGGTCTTGCTTCAGTATTTGCATAGCCTCCCTCACCTCGAGGTTGCATATTCAAAGCCAGACAATTCCTCTCAGTGTCAATGATTTCAAGGTTCCTTTTTCAGCTTGCGATGCTTACGGCAATTACCATATGAGGGCACCGATCGACGCGATCATGCTGATGACGTGCGATAAGCTTTGCGGATGCGGGCCGGCACTGCCCATGGGGACGGCGGGCGTCTAAAACGAGCGAGCAAGCGCCAGATAAATCTTCGAACGCTTCACAAAACGATAACCCTCAACACCTACCGTGAAAGCACCCATAAGTACAAACGACCACAAACAAGCTAGTTCAATGAACCACTGGCTTGGCGTCATCGGGACCTATACGCAACAAGCAATATTTCGTCTAAATCATACTCCCGTTCAAATTCTCCCGAAGTTGCTTAAACTCGTCCGACTCCCACACAGTTGCAGATGACTCTACCAGGGACGTCTCAGTACTATATTGAAATCTAGGATATCACAGCCATTCCACAGTCTGCGAAGTCAACGTATTTTGCGATGAGTACGGGGATTAAGGCGGAGGGCGATACTCACTGCCGGTGGTTTAGATGAGATATCGTAAGTCACGCGATTGATACCAGCCACCTCGTTCGTGATCCTAGAGGAGATACGACGCAAGACTTCCGGCGGGAACACATACCTAGGGGACGCTCATCAGCTACTCCGGAAGATGCGGCAATAGATAACCAGATGAAAGGTGGGTATTACGGAACAGTCGAGATAAACTTAGATCCTGCAGGATCTAGCCAAGCGGCGAAGATGAAGAACGGTTGATGGAAAGTCGAGAGCGGGAGAAACAGGAGAAATCAAAGACGGAGAGGGGCACAAACCAGTCAGCAGTCATGAAGTCTTCTGTTTGAACCGCTCGTAAAGCGATGACCTGTAAAACCGTACGTCAGCGAATTTCCGCGAAGGATGGAAGGTATCGTCAGCGGCTCCAACCCATTTTGACAGTTTGGGAACATGCGTGGTTAATCCTTAAGAATATCACGCAGATTCCCAGAGGCCGTCGTCAGGTATCCCCAAAAGTCCTCTGCGATGAAAGTGATTGTCGGAAAGGTTTCACCTGCTCGTATGTCCGGGCATCTCCCATGACTCCCACAGCTTTCACGGGAAGTAGCACGGCGAAGGCTTGCGCAATCTGGTCGTAAAGGCCCGCGTTACGGATCTCTTCAATGTAGATGCTATCTGCATGCTGGAGGATCTTGACCTGCTCCCTTGTGACAGGTCCTAAGATTCGAATAGCGAGACCAGGGCCGGGGAACGGATGGCGTTGCACTAGAGGGGCGGGGATGTTCAAGAGGCGACCTAGGGCTCTCACTTCATCTGATTATTATGCAATGATGCGGTGAGGAAGGGAACGAAGAAAGAAGATCTAATCCCAACCTGAACCGCTTATTAGTAACTCGAACTGAGCTCACAAGTTTCAGCACTGGCTTACCTTTGAACAGTTCGCGGAGAGGTTCGATTAGTTTGAGCTTCATGTCCTTGAGCAAACCACCAACGTTATGATGAGTCTTGATCGTAGCACTCGGTCCCTTGAAGCTAATGCTTTCGATCACGTCAGGATACAAAGTTCCCTGTAGAAGCCATTCTACTCGTCCTTTGTGAGTGCCGCCCTTCTCTTCTTCCTCGGCTGCCGCCTCAATCTTCGCCGCCTCGGCCTCGAAGACATTAATGAAAGTGTTCCCTATTATTTTCCGCTTCTTCTCCGGATCTTCTACATCCTCAAGGCGGGAGAGGAAGAGGTCTGATTCATCTACGACTGTGAGGTTGACGCCGAGATTCTTGTTGAGCATTTCGTAAACTTGTTTTGCTTCGTTCATACGAAGAACACCGTTATCCACCATGATAGCGTGGAATCTGGGGTGGTTTAGTAATTTATGAGGCATACTAACAAGGACACTAACCTATCTCCAATTGCCTCATGCATGAGCTTAGCAGCAACGGTGCTGTCAACACCTCCGCTAACGGCACCAATAACCCGACCGTGATCACCACAGATCTCTCGAATTCGGGCAATCTCTTTGCCGATGAACTCTTCCTGAGCACAACATTTAATAAGCAATAATCGAATAGATAAGAGAGCACTCTACCATCGTCCATCCTTGTTTACACCCGCATATATCGATGATAAACTTACCAATAACCTCCCGACCTCTAGGAGAGTGGGTAACTTCAGGGTGGAACTGAATGCCATATATCGGTTTAGTATTATGAGCAATAGCGGCGTATGGTGCTGTTTTTGTGCGTCCAATTACGTGGAAATCCGGCGGAGGCTCAGAGAGCTGATCGCCATGAGACATCCAAACCTATGAGTGCGTGCGTGAGCATATATGCGTTCATTTTCTCAGTATATGCACCTGCATCTCATCGCCAATACCCTTGAACAACGCATCGACCGTCCCATTATCCCCTAGCTTAGATATCTGGACTTGGGCAAAGCCATACTCCCGGTGATCCGACTTGTCGACTTTTCCACCAAGGTTCCATGCTAGTTCCTGTTACATGTGGAGGAGCATACGACGTAAGAACAAGGACAGCCATAAACGTGCGATGTTACCTGAAGACCGTAGCAGATGCCCAGAACGGGAACGCCTAGCTCCAAGACAGCTGGATCAACGTGTGGAGCGCCTTCACCATATACAGAATATGGAGAGCCAGACAATATGATGCCTAGAGGCAGTTCAAACAATCGCTTAGATTCCTGCCTGGAAGCTGGATACGGAACAACCTTTGGGCTTGAATTTGATATCTTCAAGTTTCACGGTGCATGGCATAAGTTCAGCATACACCTTGTGCTCTCTACATCGCCGCGTAATAAGGTGGCTGTACTAGGGTTAAAAAACTATCAGTCCCTTGTTTCAAAAGCGTCGCGTGGACGAGGAACACTCACCTGGGACCCAAAGTCCAAGATGAGGATCGTATCAAATTGATCATGGATTTCGGCCATTTTCTTCTCCTTTCCGTGGTTGTTAGTGCCTTGATCTGTAAAGGGGCTATGATGGCTGCAACGACGCGCAAAACTCGGGCACGATGATCTGGATGAGGGGAAAGAAGAGCCGACGTCAGATCCCGGAATGCGTCACGCGTGCGTGACATCGACGTCGCCAACCGGGTGCGGTTGGCCGTCATGGAGGTTAACACTGACGACCATGAACGGGCCCCGAGTACTCGTCCTGGAAGACCTCAAACGATAAAGTAAGTCGTCAGCAGAACTCATCATTGAATCGCTAATAATGCCATTGTCCCAAATAAGTCTATTCATCGCTAAGATTGTCGTGGTGAGGAACCACAAGCAACGATAGGTCTGAAATGCCCAAACTGATGGTGGGTAATCGCTTGTCCTAGCAACAGGAGAGGCAAGGCCGAAAGCCCACCTGCATGGAGCCGGTCGAAGCTGGTAACCGATGGTTCACCATCTGCTTAGGTCGGGAGCCACATTGTCGCCTACCGAAACGGACTGCGTACAGGGCACAATCAGAGGCTGAAACTCTCATCCAGTGGAACTCTACTTCAATCGACTTGTGCTTCGACGACTCGTGAGCCTTTTGCCGGGACTTCTCTCAGGACCGACTTGACCCCTGATTCGAGGCAACGCCGGCCCAACATCTGGTTTGATTTTTATTCATGTTTCGTTCCACAAAACCTTAGCTCAGAACAGTGTAGAACGGAATTCGCTCTCTCCACACCATGTGGATCCACGCCGAGGCTGTACCCAAACTACCGTCAGAGTCTGACGAATATGTTCATTCCGCGAATTCTCTTCAAACTTGTGGAGAAGCCCATCGAACCAGTTTTCCTATGGGTTCCCTGACGTATGTACATTGTGTCATCGAAACATACTGCACAGGTAGACTGCGTTGACGATGTTAATACTCATTTGCGTAAGGATTCTACTTCCCCGCACGACGGCAGTGTCGTTTTTGCAAACAGACTCGCAGGGTTGCCCAAACACGCCCTCATTTACCCCATGTCCAAGTAAGTTTCATCCTAGTTTGCGGGGTAAGAGACAATCATATTCATTCCATTCATTATCGTGCAACACCATGGCCTCGGGGCATTAATGAGGTGAGCCATGTTTCCAGTTGTGTCATGCTGCGAAAACAGTTGAATGCCGCATCCCGCAGCAGGGCATTCGCCGTCAGCCTAGAGCCTGTGGTCTCCCCTTAACTCCGATTTCGAACCCTGGTGGGTGAATTATGATGCAACTGCTCAGCTAAAACTCGTAATGTCTCCGTCAAACGTTGTTTAAGCATATAGCTCAGATCGTAATCGACTTACGATAGGTTCTTACTAGAATATCTCGGGATGATGCATTTGACGAATGCATTCTCATGACGTCGAAGGACTTTGTATGGGGATTGTAATTGGGTTTGCATCATCGGTCTGATCTACGTTCGTCATGTCTATCGCGCTCAATCGCGTTCTATGGTCGGAAGAGAATAGATGTGTACTGAATGTTTCGTACTTCCCCGCTTGTTTCCTATAGCGGGGAGGATCCACTGTGTCCTATATCGTGCCTCCTAGCCTCGTGTCATCTTCAGATATACCGCGTCGTACACCGAAGAGTCCGTTCTCGTTCCGTGACGCATGACTAGGCGACCTACCCCATAGATTAAGCGTTGGTTGCTGATGACACAATGACAACGGCCTTTCGCAGGCATGAGAAGCTGAAACTCTTCATGATTGGCATCGAGGGTCCAGAGGGCAGCAGGCATTTCATGAGGGACCACACGTGCCCTGTCTATGACCGCATACTCGAGAAAGGAAAATGACCGAAACGAGCTATCACATCATCGAAGTTCAAGTTATGTTACAGGGAGATTGAGGTGAATGTCCTGTGCAGTTGGATATAGAACGAAACGAGTACTTCACAACATCGCAGCAGAAGTGGTTGTTCGACGAAATGTCATCCTGTCAAAATGCTGGCTTGGTTGGCCAGTTCGGCGTGACCGAACCAGGCTGTTCCTCGGACTCCAGGGCTCGGTTGCTGGCTCGGTTCGTGGGAGACGGTTCATCACAACAAAGCAAATCACTTCGTGCGAACAAACGGAGGCACGCAACCTGGTCGTCCCTCCCAACGAGCCGGCAAGTGTCGATGAACCAATACCGCCAACCCCCCTGGGCGTAGCCATGTCTTACGGTCGCCTCCCGCCAAGCGGAGAGGATACTGCTGGCTAGCAATGCCATGTCATCCCAGTGTCTGAGCAGTTCGCGTCGTCACACAGTTATCCGACGGATCTTTCGTTTCGAGGATTCTGCCCGCCTGCGAACCATCAGATCTGAGATACGCTGCGGAGGTCGTGACAATCCAGGGCCGTGAGGGTTGGTTCGATTCTGGATCTGACGGCATTTGTTCCAATCGCGGACATAGCTAACTGGGCATTGAAACTTGTGAGTGAGAAATGAATCCGATCTTTCGGTCCGTCCATGCTTCGTAAGAAGCCTATGGCAGAGATGAATAAATAATAGGCGCATCATAGAACGTCAGCTCCCTAACCCTTCGAGTAATTGCCTCTTCCTACACCGTCACCAACATGAGCATCGTTACTCGAGAACGTCGATCGTGGACTGTCCGCGAAGATCAACTCCTTCGCAATGCCGTCGAGAAGGGTATGTCCTCCACTGTCGCTCACACCCCGCACACAAAGTTCATTCATCTATTTTCATAGAGGACCCGGGCAACCCGACTCCCTCGAAGTGGCATGCCATTGCCAAGCACGTCCCAAACAGGACGAACAAAGATTGCAGGAAGAGGTGGTTCGCAAAGATGGCCTCAGACGTGGTAAAAGGTGGATGGGCACCGGATGAGGACGAGAGGTTGATGAAAGGCATTGAGCGCTATGGCACAAGGTATAGCGTCGGCCACCTTGGTGTCGGAGTTATATGCTAACAGCTATGCCTCGTATAGGTGGTCCTTGGTTGCCTCCATTGTTCAGAGCCGAAACAGCGATCGTAAGCAGCGCCTCCGCCCTCGCCGACTCTTATTAACTCATAATTCCATCAGAGTGCGCCAAGCGCTGGACGGACACGTTGAATCCTGCGATCGACAGAACTAGCTGGGCCCCAGAAGCTGTGCGTTTGCTTTGTGTGACCACCCTCTCCCTCGTTCTCATCCATATCTACCCCACAGGACGAACAACTTATCCAAGCCGTTAACCAATACGGCAAAGTGTGGACGAGGATCGTCAGGATGTATTTCCCCGGTCGGACCGGCCTTTCTGCGAAGAATCGGTACGTGTCCATCACCGACCTCTAATGAAGAGCGCCCACTCACCTGTTCTTTGTCTACAGCTATAATAGCATCACCCGCTTTGGGGCTGAAAACTCCCGTACTCGTACCCGCCGCAGATCGCCAGAGTCGACGCCTTACCCTGTCAACCTTGGCTCAAAAATTCCTCGGGCTTCGTCCTCTACATCATCTGGTTCTTCATCTCCACGACAATCGTCGCCGTCCGAAGCTGCCTCCGCCCCATTCCACCTTGTCCCACAGTCTGTCGAGACGACAAGCCGAACCCAATCAAACATCTTCGACCAACTCTCTGGATGGTCGCCTACAACTTCGTCGGAGCACAGTGGAGAGTACTCTTACCATCGCATCGCTCAAGAATCCGACTTGAGAACATCCTCCCCTTCGACAACATCATCAGACTCCCCATACCTTACATACGGTGCTTCGACAAATACCTTTGTGCCGGCCTATACCGTTCAGGCTTCATCGCAACCAGCACAGACACAACATACCTACCCCTCCAGTCAATCGATTCCCCGAGATGTCATCCCGTCCATCGCCTACACTGAGCAACGACGGATCAACCCTACCTCATCCTCCTTCCCCGCTATCTCTGCTCATAACGTCCGCCAGCACTTCTCTGGTGTTTACGAATCAAATAACTTCGGGGTCTTCGATACGTTGCCCGCTGAGACGAACTCTCAGTTATCAGCTTTCTCTTGGGACAATCTCCCCGCATCGCAACAAGACAATCGTTCCTGGCAACGATTCAAATCCATGCATATGCCCATCGAGGCGGTCGGCGGCAGTTACACTTCATTTTGATTGGGGCTTCGGTTCGTTCTTGATTTTCTTCTTATCCTACACTGTGTCGAGTAGCAAACGCTGTAATCCAAATTTTGATAGAATTAGTCCTTCTGTGTCGTTAACGCCCTCTTGTAATACTGCTATGTGTAACCATCTACTAGGCTACGTACATGTCTTCATACTTAGGATTGTATGATCGTATGGCAAATCAGACATGCATTCATTGCTATTCATGACAACCGCCGCGCTAAATAAGTCTGGACGGTGCTGTGGCCCTGGTCAAGTCATTTCCTCCACATCCCAATACTTTTAGGCTTCAGATCGGGCTCAGCGATCACGGACATGACTATCGAGATTTAAAGGATGGTGTTTCGTCTTGCCATTGCCGAATGGCTTCCGGCGGTATGACGATCTACGTATTTACGGAACCTTGGAGAAGGCAGGCAGGCACCAACCCCAGAGCTTATTGGCCAATAGACGGGCTAGTCGATCTCTCAAAGTCACCAGGACTTGCACAAAGACATTGCACAGGCAATCAGGCACGCACACCCCCACACCCATGACTGCACCCTTTGCCAGGAGGCTGGTCAAACGTTAACGTCAACGGCTTTTTTGATATCGATGACGCCGCACGTCCGATGACGCGTCCACCTTCGTCACTGATCATGACATGGGTGACAAGATAAGGAAGCCTCAAGGTGTACATTTCCACGTTCATGTTCATAAAACCAATGGCATTTAACCTCCGCGAGGCCCTCAATTCACATAGGCTTACCATTGCGATTCCAGTTACGTCAGTGCTATCTCCCGCACTGAAACCAGGAAACCGCAGAGGGGAAAGAGGGGGGAGATTGCAGGGATGAAACGCAAACAGGTAAAGTGAGTGGTTGCATTGGATATGCAAATGGCGGTGCTAATACCAATGTATGAAGCCCCGCGAGTCGTACGCGTACGGATGAAGCAAGTAGGGACGTGCATCGGAATAGACTGCGCCGTTCCGCTAATGGCGTTTTATGGGGTAGAGTCGATCTTTCGAAGCTAACCAGTATGAACGGGCTTCATTGAGGAGAAAAGGGACCCTTAGATCCTTGTCGATAACATTCTTCCAGTTTTGCACCTCTCCTCGGCACACGTTGCAATGACCAATATCATATTCTTCCCAAATAAGTTGCGATGACTCCCTATTCTCTCCCAGAGGAACGCGTGTCGCGCAGCGTTGTGCCAGGGATTGTAATAAACCGTAAAGTTATGTCATTGTGCCTTGCACATTTTGCGGGGGCATTTGCACAATGTCATTTCGTCATTCCCCCCGAGATCGAGCTCGCCCACCTCGGAGTCAATACGTTTCAAGAGTCTGGATCGACCTCGCCGACTAAACAAACCAAGTCTATGGTTTCGTTGCAGGATTCTGTATTAGCCTCATACCCTACGCAATTGCTGCGCTAGTTTCGAGTTCGACGAAAGGTTTAGGACCGACTGACGAAGGTGGTTCGTGACAGAGAATCAAACCTACAACGATAAGTTGTAGTAAGGAGCTCACAATGAAGTCAGGTTGTGGGAGTGCACCTTCAAATTCATCACCGAGGTTGACCTAAACGGGTTGCGGGGAGAAGAACACGAGGCACGGTGAAATGAAGTCGTGCCTCTGGGGTGAAATAGATAATCGGTCATCACACTTAGGTATGACAAATGACGTCTGCCGCAGTATGACGCACCTCACTGGCAGCTGTGTAACCTAACTTACTGTGGTAGGAAAGCTCGCTCTACCAGACGGTCATTAGGCATTTGACATGCCCTCCAGGACGTAAAGAAGCGGTGTCCCTTCCCCGATCTTGTATCAGGGATCAAATTGGGGAACGACCGATGTGGGGGCTTCTCGGGCCATGCGCATGTTGCCAATGTTAGGATATCTGTTAGAGATCACCACAGTGCGAAGAAAAGCAGAAGAAGAATTATCCTCTGTCTGTTTAAAGCCAGAGGTGCAACCATCATCCACGGAATATCTTTACATTTGGCAAGGGAAGCATCACGGATTTGGCTGGAGATAAGTTGGGAGGGAGCTTTCTCACGGAAGCTCAAACTCTGATGGTGCGACAGCATGGGCGCTTGTTTGCCTGCAGCCTGTCGGCCTAACAAATAACGGCAAACCGGTAGTTCATCACTTGGAAGGACGAACCGAACTGCTGCTTCTGTCGTCCACCACAACCAGGGTTTTATCGCTTATTTTCGCCACTCACGTTCATCAGCGAGCCTGGCGAGGTCCATGTGGCGGACGAATATATGCGTTGTGACTCCCCACTTGTCCTTCATTCCGCGTCCTCTGCATTTCCCGTTTCGACGGGATATCTGGTGTGCTCCGGTTAAGTCCCTCTTTGTATTCGTGCCATGGGCTCGATAGACGCGAATACACTCACTGGATAGAGGTTCACCATCACAACAAGTGATCCTCTCCTGTCTCCACCGTAACGCCGCGGTTTCTTTGTTCAGTAAGTGAGCCAATTCGTTAGAGGGTGATTGCCATATAAAATTTCCCTGACGATTTAGAGAGCATATTGTGCTTATCACCGGACTCTACGATCGAATATAGGGTCAATACAAGAACATTTTGGGACTTCCCATCAGCGAACGGGAAGTAGAGCGACCGGATGGTGAGCAGATACATCTCCATCGGGAGGTTCTAATACTTATGGGCATCAAGGAGCTTTGATCAAAGTCTCTTTGCTTCCACGTGCTGTGCGATGGTCAAGACGATGCATTCAAATGCTTTGATCAAATCCTCTAATTTCCTGGATTCAGATCGGGGCTTGTTGACTATCGACTTCTGGTTCCAGAAACTTTGCAGGAAAGGACCCACTAAGAACCCTCGTATTATCAGTTGACCACAAACCGAATTGAGATCATGACCACGATATCGCCAGAGGGCGCCACGCTTTATGGGGATTAAAAGTACGCTCAGGCCTTCGACGCGCCTTGGTGTGCCGCATGGTCGTTCTCGACGTTGCTTTGTCGACGCGGTTCAGGTATTTTTGCCTGATCTACTTCCTGTCCTTTCCTCGCACTCGGATGGTGCCTGAGGATCCGAAAGTGACGAGGCATCTGGGAACGACATCATGGTACACCCACCGAAAATACCTCAAACACCTGACACAATAATGTGGATTGAATCATCCTTTTACCAACGAGGAATGAGCACGGCAATTCGACATCCGCATGCATAGCACGCATTACGTAGTGTGCGGCCAAACCCAGTCTCGCGCTTCGGGATTCCCGTACGTATGCTCTGAAATAGGTTTGTATACTTATACTTCCACGTCAGGACCTATTTTTGAAGAGGATTACTTTCCAAATTTCCCAGTCCTGCACGCCCTAGAGTGATGACGAACTAGCCAAGAACTCGAATTTGAATGCGCTTTCGCAACAGAAAACCCACGCGGTCGAGGTCCGACGGAATGAACGCCTCCAATACCAAACAATTCACACCGCCTCGAAAACTTCTGTGAAGTGTTCTTCTCGTTAGCGTTTTGCCTTCGTCTCTTTGATACATTCGACAGAGACCCTGACGGATCGATTCTCTCTCGCTATCGTGTCTCATTTCTCTCACGAATTGACAGGAAATGGGCTTCACGGTATTACGTCGACATCGGCTAGGACTTTTGTTGAGCGTATCTTCTGAAGAGGGGCGCGTCAATCCCTGGTTTTTTAAGTTCGAGGGCGGTGGTTGGTAATAGCGGATTGGTTCAAATCCACATTTGAGTTCTTCTTGCAGTCATTTTGGAATTTGACTCATCAGGGTAGGTTATGGTGCCGAAGCACCCTTCCACATTGTGATTGCATCCGCATATTCCAATGCGTTCCTGATCACGAGCGCAGCTGCGGCGTCTTGCGCTAACCACTCATTTTGTTCAGGCCATGCACACCAGAATCTGGCGGCATGCGGGCCTCATTGACTTGGAATTCTAGAGCTTGATAATATATTCGTGAGCTGGGTATGTCCGGCACATTGCTTGCATCGAAATGACAAGACATCAACGCGTCTTACCTGATGACCCCTCCGCTGTACACCCTCTTCGTGTTGGAGATGTTGGCCCACTTGTCAAAAAAATAATCCCCTGAACACGTCAAAGAGATCGAAAAAAAAATTGGCCAGCGGTGTCTCTAGGCTCTCCTGACTCCTGACAACCCGCCAAGGGCGAGGCAGAACCTAGGAACTTTAGAAGGGGATGGGCGGCGAGAGTCGGTGAAATCACGGCAAGGTAAATTATCGGTGTGCGATAAGATAAGATTCGGCTTCCGGCTGTGTAGTTTTGCCGGTCAATTTCCATTTTGAGAAAATCTCCACAAATTCGTGTTCGCTGGTTGACTCTCGACATATTCAACGCTGACCGTGCAAGATGGCAGAGTTCAAGCCCATTTTGTTAACACTCCCCTCGCTCACTCCGTCCCTGGCAGTGGAGGTGAGTGTCTATATTCCCTGCAAGGAACAGCACCAACCCCTTCGTAGGTGCTTCCTCATGGTCTGACCCTTCACAGGGTCTTTGTCCAAGCGGATGGAAGGGTGGGTCTTCCTCCTTCGTCCTATTAAGTTTCCTTTTGAATCGTTGGACATTCAGACGCATGACATCGTAATCGGTCCGGAATCACCCTCAGACCACGTAACTCAAAAGTACACCAACACGATCGTTGGCCGCTACTCAAACCGAATTCCCGTCAAAACACACACACTAGAAAGGCATGGGATTACCAGTGAATTCGTTGCACAGGCCAATGGTGAGCCGAACTGAACCATTTATTCGGAAAATGATGTCCCGTTGACTTTGGTGGAATAGAGAACCCGAAAGTGTCACTTCATGGTGGCCCGAAAGGGTTTGACGCCGTGCCTTGGACTTTGCTGACGCCCGAAAATCCACCAACACTCTTCAGCCAGGCCGAGATTGCAGCTATTTCCGCTTCGTCAACTGGTTCATCGCAAGCTGTGTTCAGGTTGGAGTCGTCAGACGGAGACCAAGGGTATCCTGGCAAACTAATCCTCGAAGCGCTCGTCGCCTTGATCGCCCCTGGTGACCAACAACGCATATATCAGGCAGCTGGTGAGAGTGCGACACCACATGAGCATTACGATCTGGGGAGTATTGTGCTTGTTTATCGAGCGAAGTTGGACGAAGGCGAGAAGAAAGTGGTTACACCAGTCAACCTTACTCAGGTACGTCTTATATGCGTCCGTTATCAGTGTTCTGAACTCGGTGGAATAGCATTGGGGTTTCAATTTGGATGCCAGCTTGAAGGAAGGGTCAGATCCATTATCGGTGAAGGACCACACACTATCCATCAAGGTAACGCATTAACACGAACCTTTCATTGAGACCTTTCTAACCTGATGCAGGCCGATCGCATTTCTGAACTGGACGAAATCGCCCTTCCAACCGGCTCGTTCATTTCCACTACGACTGCGGACTCCCCGCATGCCCATGACGCAAAGCGTATTGGGGACAAATTCCCTGAGAAGGGATATGGTTAGTAGTGCCGAAAATCCCGCATAGAATTGAGTAACTAACTTTGGGGATTGCGGTATTCATCACCCTTGATCAGATGACTATTATGCGTTCACAGCTGCCGCAGCACCGAACATTCCAAGCCGGATTCCCTTGAACTCCTTCACACCGGAATCTGATCTTCTGAAGGATCTGTTGAAGTCTTCCACCGATGCCGCCAAAGAAGGAAGGGGAACGCGCACTGATACACTTGTAGAGCTTTCATCGGCTAAGTCAGGTTTAAAGCTTCTTTTCGACAGCAATCGTGAGTTATTTATTTCTTGAGGAATCATATCTCATGAAGCTTCCTTGAATAGAGCACGGCGTGATGTTCTACTCAAACAATCTGGCAAAGGCGACAAATGGTGCTCGGAAGAAGATCCACGGCGGTTCGGGCATCAGTGGAAACGGCGACGCCTACGCGCCCGGAAGTAGGTGCATTAATAGTCTTAACGTTTTTGGGTGCTTACATGCTGGATCTAGCGGCCGTTTTCCTCGAGTTCCATAACGTGCGTCATGATCGAGCCTTTTAGTCTTTCGAGCCCTCCTGACGAAGCTTAATTTATAGGCATTGGCTGCGTTCCTAGATCCCAAGAACAAAGACGCCGAGGATACGCTGCTCACTTCTGATGAACTCTATCACAACTATGTCCGCGTCGATGTGAAATTCAAGGAGCCCAGATTGTAACGGTCCAGCGGCTTGGCTTGGCTCGTAATATGACCGCAGAGGAAAAGGGCGGGGAAAAGCTTTCATTATTGTCTAAGTAAATTGCTATCGTTAAGAGGATGTATGTATTCATTGGAGGAATGTATCTGCATATCAACTTGTAAAGGCAGACAGTCGACAGCACGGTAACCGAGGCCAAAAACACCGCGTGAAAATCTGTGGGATACAATAAATTGAATAATCCTTTTGCCACATTTCCCAACCATTGTGACACGCCTTTCAGGCCACGCTCTTGTCCATTTACTACCCCTCCATTCATTGAACACTTTCAGCAGCCTTCGGTTCCAACGTCACTGGAAGCATCAAAACGCGCGCGCACGGCGACTAACGAGAACCACTTTTGGCGCTCGCTCTCATCATCTCGATTGCTAGACAACGTTCATTACCCCCAATCCTACTATCGCCTTTGCCTAGGTACGCTCAGATCGAAGGCAACGATTATACTAAATGGCGAGCCGAACCACACTGGAACTACCCGAACATGGCTACGATACGAGTTCTGCTGAGCGGACAGCTTATTCTTTGGATTGGAGTTTACGACCCCCTTTATCTGGGGCTGCGCATGTTTTGGCGAGTGGGATAATGCAGGATGGTGAAGAGCAGGTTCTATGCGTACTTTTCTATGCAGTATTTTGGATATGGGTACGTTTCAAACTTCGTGTTCCGTGTCTTTTTTCCCTATTCAAAAATTTTCTTCAAGGTGTCTACCATGCTTGCCGGGTATATCAGCGACGCCCTGTTTGAATCGCTCGCAAATTGCCTCGAACCAGATTTTACTTCTTGCACGAGGGTGTCGAAGAGCAAAATCCCTATACCCCGTCTCAACATTCAAAGCGACACGCCCCCAGATACTTCAACTTCAACTTCAGGAGAACATCTTTGCGTTCTTCTCAATTCGAATGGGGCGAGAAGGAATGATTCGATCTTGGCGACTGCGGATACGAGTTCGTTGCTGGCAACTGGTGACTCTCGGCTGAGTCTTGCGACAAAACATTCCGAAGAGGTCGACCAAGCTGACTCTATGCGCTATGTTCTTCCTGCTGGCAGTCTCGGAAGGCTTCTAGAGGCTGTGGATACCGCCAAAGTTCCTGCCAATCAAGATTCTGGAGAGGAGGATGGCACCATCGACCCCAAGACATCTCCTTGGTCTGCCGGACCTTCACTGAACGAGAACGGGGAAAATTCTGAGGCTGGCGACGAATCTTGTGGTGAAGTCTACGGCGGCGCAAATGAATTCTCTGGGTCTGAGCTCAACTTCCTCGACGAAGCCTTCCTGGAGGACAGTGAGGCGGATCCTAACGGCAGTGTCTTGGCTGGCAGCTCGATCAAATGTTCTCGTATTCTGGCTGGATTGACGTCCGTGGTTGACAGTCCGAAATCAAAGCCAAACTTGAACGCTCAGACGTCTCAATTTTTACCCCCAGGGAAGTCCATCCTGAAGCGTCGATCTTTGACTCCCAGCAAGCTGGCACTTCAAAAATTCAACGCTGGGGAATATTCCCCGGGGTTTTCTCTACTGGGGATCCACGACGCTGGTCATCACTCGGCGAACAGAGAAGCTGCTGCTGCAAGTCCGCCTCCAGGTCTTGAGGCTGGCAACGAGACCGAAACAACGCATATAAACGGGATGAACTCGACAAAGCTCAAGGTTTCACCCCAAGTTACAACATCCCACTCAACGAACCTTGCTTCGATTGGCCCTCCTTCTGTCAATTCTGGCGCATATACCCAAGTCTCGGATCCAACACAAGACTATCCTCCTCCTATCGTCGCTATGCCCATCAACCTATTCACATCTCCCGTTATCGAAGCGTGCAATTTCAATCACTTCCCCTCTTCAAACGATCCCGCCACCAAGAGAACTTCAGCCTCGTTTCAAGGCCTGTTTACGCCAATTGTCGATTTCGAAACAGAGTTTGCATCACCTATTATCCGTTCGAACGTCAATCCACTGAGTGTTCGAGCTCTTCAAGATCATGTTAGTCTCAGTGCTGGTCCGCCGCTGGGTGGACCCACGTTTCACGGCTTTCATGGAAACCATTCAACTTCCATGATTCTCCCAACATATACCTCACTTGGTTTACTAGATCGCTCAAACGACCCGCAATCCTTAGGCTATCAGGCCAATATCTCTGCCTACGCGTCCTCTCAAGAACCGGTCCAAACGCTGGATCCATTTATTCAACCCATTTTCTCCACGTTGTATGCGGGGAATTCTGCAGACCCAGTCCCAAACTTCAACATCGGCGTTGATGCCGTCACCGTGGACCCCATTCAAAGTGCATCAAATGATTCATCCTTATCCTTTGATCAGCAACTCGAGCGGCTTGGGCTTCACCACTTACGGGAAAAGATCGAGCTGGAGGAGAAGTGTTTTGCGGAGTTGTTGTTGATGATGCCCCTTAAGGACCTTTTCGAGTTGGAGGTGTTCAAATTGGACGACAAGTACGCGTGGTTGATGAAGCACATTCCGGAGGAGCTGGTACTAAGCACGGGTACTGGCTCCACCGACGTGAATGGAGGATTGGTTAATCCAATGAACTTCGCGCAACCCAGACCGTTGGACGACCCAGGTACGTTGTCGCTGCTCGCAGTCTCGGTCATTGGTAGCTCACTGGATATATGCGTTGCGAATATAGGGTTTATACCCAGAACATCCTTTTGTGAGGCTGTGGACGAGTTGCGGGCGTCTTATGGGGACTATGGCTCCTTCTTCCCAGGCACACCGCTAACCACGCAACACGAACAGAACTATCCGCTTGCTACACCAGGTACAGATCTCTTGATGACGCTTCCGACCAAGCAAGGTTCTTCTGGCTCGTCGTCGTCGTCTCGTAGTTCACCTCCGATGGATTCACTCCCTGTTACGCCCTTGGACGGGCCCGCGAGTTCAATCCTATTGGCATCAGCGGGTAACGAAAGTCGTTCGACTGAAGACCCAAGTCGAGTCAAGAACTTCAGTGTACCCTTTAACCAAGGCTTCAGCAGTGCGCGAGACTTCAACTCGTACCCAACCCGGGAGGTGGATATGAACGGGAATTGGCTTCAAACGACACGCCAAGGCTCTTCTTCTGGAGGATATGATCGAGGTGCATTGAGGTATCGCAGCGGAAGTTTGCAGCATCATCCACTGAAAGAGACAGTTCGTAGCTTGGTGCGCTCTGGATCCTACTCGGGATTTTTCTGAGAGCTGGTAATGGATCTTTTGGATGCCACTAGCAACTATATGCTTCGAGATTTGCTTCGGGAGTCCACGATTTTTTTTTCCACATAGAGAGTTTGTATTATTACAATTTGAGTTAGAGTACATCCCTACGTATACACATATTTGTAGTTTCTAGAGAATAAGGGATATCTATAGCGATAACCGATCTTTTTGTGAAGCCGGTGTCCGAGGCGGCCGAGACGGTTGTTTGTATCTCATGTTGGTGACAAACACGGACAAGCCGCTAACCACCGCATGAACCTTACCGGCGCAACGTCCCCCGTCGTCATCGTCAAGAGTGCCCACGAAGCCTTCTTCAAAGCCGCCAAGGTATGACCCATATCTACACTATATGTCCTGTTACTATGATCCTGCACACTTTCGTTGCGGTTTTATGTGTTGCTGGGGTGGATTGGCGTGTTTCCATTTGGATGACCTTGTGCTGATCGAAAGTCCTTTTGCCTCTAGAATAAGTGCGAAACAAGCTTCGCAGTACGTATCAGGTTCACTGAAATGCTAGGATGCAAGACTCATCAGGGCGGGTGTAGCATCCTTAAAACTCGGAAAACGATATGATTATCTCAAAAGAACACCGACGTACTATCTACCAGAGCCTCTTCAAAGGTGCGTTCAACTCGAATCCACGTTTATGAAGTTCCTGAAATTGACTTCCTCTTTACTCTTGTGTTCATCCAGAGGGTGTCCTTGTCGCAAAAAAGGACTACAACGCGCCCAAGCACGAAGAGCTTGATGTCCCCAACCTCCAGGTCATCAAGGCATTGCAAAGTCTCACCTCGAGGGGATACGTGAAGACTCGCTTCTCGTGGCAGTGGTATTACTATGTTTTGACTCCGGAGGGTGTTGAATATCTTCGTGAATGGTGCGTGCCTCGTCGCTATACTGTTCTGTTAATTCTGACCGATGATGGTTTGTCGTCGTAGGCTCCACCTACCCGCCGAGATCGTCCCCGCAACCCACAAAAGAGCTGCCCGCCCACAACGCCCAGCAGGTGTCAGGCCCGGAGGAGAGGGACGCGAGGGTGCTTATCGTGCACCCCGTGGTGATCGTGATGACTATAGGAAGAAGGAGAACACTGGAGAGTTCCGACCATCCTTTGCTGGCGGTGTCGGTCGTGGTGGACCTCGGGAGTAGACTTTTCGTTGAATTCACCTTTTTTCACATGCGCCTCACCCTGTATGATCATGATGTCCTCCCCCACCATTTTCTTTCAATATGAACAGGTTCTACAGGGCATCCCACGTTTCGGATGATGAGCTTTCACATGCGCAGACCTATTCATTGCCATTAACGTCGTTATGGTACTAACTACGGGTAGTACAGTCCACAGACACATGCTCAGTCCAGTGGTTTACATTCAGCCGTAATGCGCATCGGCCACACCCAGGGCACGATTCCAGCGTCAACGGTTAGGACCTCCTGGCTACCCTCCCAAACCAACTGCTGCGTGAGGTTTCTCGCAAAATCAGCAGTACCGGCGACTTTGTGACCAGAAAACCTGACCAAAACTAATACCTGCTTTAGGACTCCCCGTAAACGACGGTGCGCATTACCCAATGGCTCAGAAAGTTCATGGTAGAGCTGGAGATCGACTTCGTTGGGACGGGGGGCTGAGAATCGAAGGACGAATGTACGGAGCGAAGGCTTTGCTGTTGGCAATGAGGATAAGGTATGGTCGATCCAGCCGATGCTGTCCCGATCAACAGATCCACCATTGTCAAAAGAGAGGGTCAATTTGACTAGGTTCACGAGGGCGGTGAGGTCGATTCGAGGTGGGGTCCTCGAATACGATGCTATTCCAAAAGTTAATACGGGTGATATCAGTACACATGGAAGAGTAAGCGCGTACCGGGCTTGATATGTAATTCCGTCAAGTTGCGGATATGGAAGAGGTTGGAGATGGATGAAATCCTGGTGAGGTTGTATAAGTTCAACCAGAGGAAGTTGAGTTCGTTTAGATTGAAACTTCCGGTAGGATTCGAGAAGTCTATGGTGTTGTCGCTGCTGCTTGGAGTGTAATATAATCGCTTCACTTTGTGAAGAGGATGTGGGGTTGATGGGGAAGGGGGTTGAATGGGCTGGTCATCGTTGGTAGATACGTTTATCAGAGCTAGGGATTCTACTCCGACGCAATGGAAGAACAGCTGAGGTGGGACGGAGAAACCTTCTAAGCGAAGTTCTCGAAGGGTTGGTTTACGGAAGAGATTTTGGAGTGCTGTGCAGAGTGATGGGTTGAGATTTGACCATTTCAAGTTTGCGGGTTCATGGAAGAGTAGAGTGAAACTCTCGATAGGGGAAGATTCAAGTAGGTTGAATAGTTCGACTAGGATGTTGGGATGTTGAAGGATCCATAGGATACTGTAGGACATCATGGGTTGGTCGGGAGGGGAGTGGCTGATCTGGATGATGTGGATATCATGGATGTAACGAAGAAGTGATGGGTTTTTGGTGAGGATTGAGTGAAGGTTTGTGACGATTTTTGGAGGGATTGAACGGTTATGAGATGAGGGGTTTAGTTTTCCTGGAAGACTGATATGATGGAATAGATGACGTTGGGCGGCTGGGGTGAAGTTTCGTGAGGTTAAGCTGAAGGCGCGTAAAGAGGGGATGTCGTCTTTGAGAACGCTGGTGACGCCATGGAGGATATCTTCTGGGAGGTTGGAAGACATCGTGTTGGTCAAATTGAGTTGAAGATGGGTGTCGTATATGGAGAGGAGTAACCACATAAAGCCTAAAATGTTCGTCAATATGGGTGTACAGCCTCCAGGAACTGGCGCTACGCCTGATTAGCACGTCCGCCGCTGGTAAACGTTTAAACTGCTGTAATCTCCCTACAAGCTAGGTCGTTATCTATGGAGTCGTCGAGTATGCAGCAATGTTGATTCAGGCTGGGCCACAATCTCAAAGCAACCATACCAACTTATCAGGACAAGACCGGATACTGTATAATATAGAGTCTATGTTTCGTGACATTGGTAGTACATATGTAGACCCAACGACTTTATCTGCCAGTAAAGTGAAAGCGGAACGATAGGTGCAAGAGGAAGCTAATAGCCAAGTAAGAACCGTGAAGAACGAGGACTAGATCGTATCGCGTGTTAACCCAGACCATGACGCAAAGGAACGCATTAGCAATAGCGACGCAACGAACAAAGGGGCTCAAGCTGGAGAACTTGCAGATTAGGGTCAGCGTTACAGCCTGGGCTGCAACTAGTGGGTCCAACAGGCCGAACAGAATAGCTCGGAGCCATGACAATAATTTGAGGGTGTTGAACCTGAATTCACTGGGTCAGACGTGGTTCAGATAAGATATGTATCGGATCACGCACGAAATGGGTCGTATCTTTTCTTGGTTCTCCCATTCCCGGATAAAAAGGTCAATTCGAGTCCGGGAAACCTCCTCGATCCTATACAGTAGATAAGTTAGTACCATTCGAGAAAGAACTAACGTGCTTACATTTGACGGAGCGTAAGGAGATCCGCATCGATAATACAATCCACTTGTCCACACGATGCAAAGGTTGGAATGAAGGCAATGTCAGGAACGCCCGAGCCCAACAGGTGTGGCAAGCATGCACAACCACGAAACTCCGGCCGACTGTGCACATATTTAGCGTGCAATCGTTCAGCCTCTTCTTCATAAGGAAAAACTATAGGCTAGGAGGAGAATAAAGCGTCTCAAAACCCATGAAATGCGCAACGAGGGATGGAGAAACGAACCGGATGATCGCCGCAATAGAGATAGGAATAACCGAGCCATTGAGAATCCCGACACAATGCTTTTGAAAGGTGCATATACGAACTAGCTTTCCTAGCAGAAATCCGCAAGTGGAACATGAACTTCGATACGGGGTTCATGTCTGCTAACGACAGTGAATGGGGTGAAGAGGGCCGTGAAAGAAAATCGCGGAATGATTTATGGCGAAACTGGATCGGAGCTTGCGCGTCGTCGGGGCGAACCAACACCGCTCGTAGATGCCTCACAAGCATGTTAATTGTGACCTCATTTCCAAACCAAACTCGTGCGATATCGGCGGCAGAGCTTGGTTCGGCGTTAATATGGAAAAGGAGGTTACGCATAAGTTGCCGAAGTTCTGGTGATGATGAGATTTTCTCCACCCTCTGGAGGATGACAAGGTAAAGGGCATCGATGGGCTCAAAAGAGAGAGATCGACGGGAGGTAATGAGATTTAAGGCTTCCACTGGGTCTTGGGTTCATCATCCACAAATGTGATTACAGTCGCCGCAAAGATGAATTGACCACTTACACGATCTACTAACTCCTCGACCTGCTCGTCCGATGGCCATTGACGGTCTGTTATGGACATCGTATAGTCTCTACGACGGTCCTGACATATCCGGCCAAATGACAGCCGAAGGAACGTACGAATGTCATCGTTATCCTCCGCGGACTGTCCGAGGTGGATGCGGTGCGAATGGCTCAGATCAAAATCGTCGAACACCTTCTCGAGGTGTCGTTCTGGTCGGCAAGAGATGAGGAATCTGATCGAGGACCCGAGTTGATCTATGCATCGAAGGATGCCTTGGAGGAGTTCTACTTGCTGATCGCGGTCGGTACATTCGTCGAGGCCATCAATGACGATCACGGTGAAAGGGGGCAGATCGTGGATAAGGTACGAACGATGATATCCCATGAAACGTCGGAAGTAAACCCTTGCGGGATGAATAGAGTCTGCAAGAGTTGGTGGCCGATTGCCCCGGAAAACCATTGTGTGGTACTCGTTTCCTCACTGGACCTAGAGAAGAAAAAGCTAGCAGCAAGACGACCTTGATTCGCCCAATACTCTGCCATTGTTTGTGCGATTGTGGTCTTACCTGTACCTGCCCATCCTAAAATCAATCGCACCGAACCCGCCATAGGGTCGTTAGGCCATGCAGCGAGAGAATTTTGGACAACTTGGCGAGTCCTGGGGTGGCATTTTGGAGGGTCTCCGCGTCCGGCTGCATTCCAAGTCGCGGTGTGTACGGTGCGGTTAATCTGCCGATTTAGTTGTAGTAGCCAACCCAACCCGTTATGTGACCCTTGATCTTGATGTCGTTTTGAACGTTTTACTGCTTCTCGTAATGGGTGTCGTATGGGATAAGGAGCATAATGATGTATTGTGTTGTTGATCACAGAATAAGGGGCATGAATCGAAGTATGGTCGTGGAGATTCATGTGGGGTCGAGGAGTCAGGCCGCGTCGCGGGTTCACAGAAAGCTGTGGTCAAGAGGGAGCGACAGCTCGTGATCTCAACGTGGACAAAAACCGACTTGTGGACCTCTATCTGTCCAGGATATTGAGTCCGAATCGCCAAGCCTAGGCCTAACGTGTCTGATCTGGGGTATGCAGACTATCTGGACGTCAAGTTTCCGTCGACATCTTGAACGAGATACTTACTGGACAGATACGGCGTAGATTCAGACTTTTCCGTCCGAGTTTTGCGCCTCCACTGGCAGCGTATATGGGAGTCAGAATGGGAAGGCCACTCAACATTGAAAGTACTGAACCTTCACGATAGTTTATGTACGTTCATATTTCGACCTTTCGACTGGCCTGCAAGGGTTCAGAGCGCTTGTGTCTCCGTTGCTCTTCTCAGCGGCGCTTGATCTGCATGATGGAACATGCAAAGAAGCGCCTGGGAAAAACGTATGACCAAGCAAAATTGCTCGTCCCAGCCCTTGTCTCTTACCACACTTGGACCTGAAGCAAGCCGAGCATTCTGCTTTCGACATCTTCTGATTATCGGTATTCTGCCATGGGGAACATACAAGTCACCTTTTGTCAACGAACAAATTTGACCGTTGAGACTGGTAACTGGTAACTGGTGAGCTTCGAAAAGCAGACTTTTCAGCGACGAAATAAATCTCAATATCATCTCGTATAGGCCTCATCATTCCGCAATTTTGAACTTTTTAAGACGAGTAACTTCTTCCGATATTGCAGCGAAATACAGTATCGTGGTGTTCGACAGCATTTCGGACATAATCTTGCTTTCGATCAACGTTCGAGTCACCTCTGTCAGTATATTTTCTATGTGCACCTCACCCCAACTCACCGTGACATACACTTCTCTCACAATAGGCTCCTATCTCACCTGAGTACCCCGAACATCATCATGTCCTTTATCTCCAAGCTGCCAAAGGAGACTTCGCTCTCGGTGACGCTCCTACAGTATCTATAAGCCTGGCCCAGGCGAAATTCTCGTCAAACTTCACGCAACAGCGCTCAACCCTGTTGACTGGATGATCCAGAAATACAGCATCTTCGTCAAGAGCTATCCTGCCGTATTGGGGCGCTGGGGAGGTTGTCGAAATGGGTGAAGGTGCAACTGGGTTTAAGCAGGGTCATAAAGTGTAAGTGGTTTTCTCGTAGGGCTGGTCATCGACTCGGAAGAAGACTCATTGGATTTTCGTAGGTTCTTCCACGGATCATACGATAAGCCCTATGCGACGTTCCAACGATACGCGTCAGTTGAAGCTGTTATTGCGGCCAAGGTACGTTCCCGTTGACTCGTCTTTGTTCCAGATACTGACACCGCCGTCTAGATCCCAGAAAAACTCTTACAACAAGGCCTCAACGCTCTTGTGGCTTTGGCCGCTGCTTATGTTGGATTGTACACAGGGCTGGGGTTCACACCCTGAACGGTAGTAGGAGGCGGTATTGGTACCTATGCGGACACTCCCGTTCTCATTGTCGGTGGTCCGAGCAACGTTGGTCAATTTGGTACGAGTTCTTTGTCTCCCCATGAAACTTGTCGATTCTAAGCGTTTTTCAGGTATCCAACTCGCCAAAGCATCCGGTTTCCCCCCAACCATCACCACCGCTTCCCTCAAGCACACCGAGTACCTTGAATCACTTGGTGCTACACATATCATCGACAGGAACATCCCACTCTCTTCGTTAGCATCAGAGGTTGCCAAAATCACCGACAAGCCCGTACCATTCGCCTTTGATTCAATCTCATCCGCGGAAACCCAGCAAGCGGCACATGGCCTACTAAAAGACGGTAGAAAGTTGTCAATTGTCGGGCTTAAAGCAATCAAGGAGAAGGAAGGCTGTGGCAAAGAGGTGTTCCACGTCATTGGGACAAGGAACAATCCCGTTCATCGGGAGTCGTTGGCGACGCTTACAAGTTGTCGGATTGGACCAGGACCGGACTGCTCCAAGTGAGTCAGCTTCACACTCTAACTCATCCTAGCATTGCTAATATAAGTCCTGATCCAGCCAAGTCGAGTTGAGGTAGTCCCCGATGGACTTGCCGGGTTGTGCCAGGATTAGAAACGTTCGAAAACAGTCAAGTCAGCTCGCTGCACATTTTCAGGATCAGTTTCTTTAATGTTGAGTGTGTCTATTACTGTGTTGTAGCTTCTCAATCATAACTTCGTTATCGCCTTAGTCGTTCCACTTGCAGAAAAACTTCAACGCGCTGACATGCGCCGGGCGAGGGCCTTAGGAACAGATTCATAAGCCAACCCCACCTGCTTTTGTCCAACGCCAAGACGTGATTTATTAGCCCTGCTATTTGTTGCACGTCGGGGCGCTGTCCCATGCGGCCACGCGAGTTGGATTGATCCGGTGAGGTCTACCTTAGCAAGCAATGGATTAGAAATACTCAATCTATTACAGGCCTCTCATGTAACCCAGGCTGCGAAATGGCGTTTGACCTCGAGAAGAAGTGGATGAGTAATGTTCCCCTGATTCCAATATTACAATCAGCTCTTCCTGTAAGCAACATGCAGTTATAAATCGTTCTCTTTAAATTTGAACGTCATTTTAACAGATTTTACGCTCCTCTCAAAGTACTCCCACTCGATGTCCACCCAGAAAGCACTCTACCTTCAAGAAGCTAAAGGAGCCTTTGCTCTCGGTGATGCCCCCATCTATAGACCTGGTGCTGGAGAACTTCTCGTCAAAGTCCACGCAGCAGCGCTGCACCCCGTTGACTGGAAAATCCAAAGATACGACATCTTGGTTGAAAAATACCCTGTCATCTTGGGAGGAGATGGTGCTGGTGAAGTCGTCGAAATCGGTGAAGGCGTAACAGGATTCCAAAAGGGCGATAAAGTGTGCGTACTTTCTACTACTCCTCGTCGTTAGCGCGGCGCGTTGAATTTGCATAGACTTTTCCAGGGATTGTATGCACCGACCTA
>ML208449.1:0-15898 GCA_004369065.1 Pluteus cervinus
CTTACCAAAACGTCAGAGGGAAATCCCTTCTTATACGAATCTTGCTCGAGTGGCAGGACTTGTGGTTGTGGTTTGCGAACAACCTTGATTTGCCTTTGTTTGTTCCACCCAACCGCCATGAACCACCCTCGTCCAGATTCGGCAACTAAATCTATCGACGAAACAGCTATCGCCCTTTGACGTCTGTTCCACCCAATTAATTCATGAAGAAAAAAAGAGCACGCCATGACCTCGGCGTGTTTGCTTCGCGCATTCTCCTACTTAGCTTACCGGGTCCTGTCATAAGGGTAATACTCCCGCCATGCGTGTTCTGTATTTTAAAGTCGAAACTGTCGTCCGATATCCAGGACTTGGTCGGACAATAGCTGCACAGTTGCTTCAGTCAATATCAATCACTAGCGACCTTTATTTTGTTCGATTGAATGCAGGGCTCGCGATCATCGAGCTCGACCCCGATCCAGCAGCGATCACCCATTCCACCCACACGGGGTGATTATTGAGTCATTGCTGGTAACCAAGGCACTCGCGGGGTACTATGCCCCGACCCTCTTTTCCCCGACAACAAAGATAATATTGCCCCGTCAATCGCCTTTGATTCTACCCAGATTCCACCTTTAAACCTAACACCACGCCGATTGATTTGGCCCACTTGGTTACGCTTCATCACAACCAACGTTCCAGTTTCACGAATCACGCGCACGAACCACTAACCAACGAAGACATGACGAGGAACCGTTGTGCGTTCCTCGCGCGTTCAAGGTCAAGTCCGACACAGTCCCGCAATTTATTTCGGTGGTAGGGTCCGAATAAAATAAGCCAGGATACCATTCTTCAGGTACAAAGCACACTCATGCATGGCTAAAGTACCGACGTCAAAACCTAGTCATGATACTGTACGGTACCGTACAGAAGGTCTCGAGCCCGGAAGCAGGTCCCCACCAAAAACGTGGTTTTCGAATCCCGACAGTCAACCCACCGTCGGAGTTTCAGTGGTCGAGCCGGTTCTGTTGCCGAGATCGCACGAGGGTTGACGTCATCTCTTTTTTCCCCGTTCCGAACTTTCAAGACGCACCGTCTCTTACTTTCGTCCTTCCAGCCACAAAACCTCCATTAACCCCGTCTCCTCAACAAGAGAAAGCCATGGCAGACAGCTTGTCGTCTGAATGCACACCACTCAAGAAAGAATACGACCTCTGTTTTAATGCCTGGTTCGCTGGTTATCTCGAACCTGCTGTTCGAATTTCGGCTTCCTCGTCAAGCAATTCCTCCTCGTCTTCATCTTCGAATCAAAGTTCCAACAATAACCCCGCAAACTCGTCACCTGGAACCCCGATATCCTCATGGCCTGCTTCAACGTCCATAACCGCTCCAGCTGGTGGGAAGGACCAAAGGAGGCTCACGGCTGCGGAGATAAAGGCTCAAAAGGATGCTCAAGCTGCACGAGAGAAATATTCGAAGGAAAAGGCGGAGGAGTTTCAAAGAAAATGTGGTGGTATATGGAAGGATTATCGCAGTTGTGTCCAGGTTCGTCTTTCGTATTCTTAGTTTTGTTGAAAACTCCCTCTTTTATTCAAAACACCTCGCGACGTATATATTTACCCTTTGCATATTCGTTCTGAACTTTCGCCTTTCGGCTTTCAAACTTCGCTCATTCTTGGAATACAGAAAGCAGTCAAAGACAAAGGGTTGGACGCGCTTCTTCAACAAGCACGAGAAGAAAACCCACTCGTTAACCCACCTCCACCTATGTCAACTCCCGCATCGAAACCTGAACCAGAAAAAGCGAAGCAGAGTAACTGAAGATAGTCCGAGCATCAGGCCCTCTTATAAACCCCAATGTACTGCCTTAGTCTACTTGGATTATCCCCAACTCAATAATATCTGTATATTACTCCTCGCGTTTGCAACACCGGTACCGGAACCCGTCTCGCTCGATTCTACGTTCTAGGTGAGCAGAGAATACTACAGCGGTCGAGTGTTCCTCCATTGTCGCTGTATGCTGCATGAGGACGAATAAGGCGGCTGGAGGTACTTTTGTGGAGCACCATTATGTACGAATATACAAGTCAAATGCGTAGAATATAATGATAGAGATAGGTAAGGGAACATTGTCATGACAGAAAGAAGATGTAAGAGCAAGTACTGCAGATGGTGGAACATCGAATGGAATGGAAGGAACCTCCGCTTCCTACGTTGGGACCGGTCCATCAAGGAGTGGTTCATCAGCACTTTGTTTGCTTATCGCAAGACTGGATTGACTAGGGCCAGTGGTCGGAGCTCAGTCCAGGTAATGGGAGTAGTGTATGCTTGATCAATCGATCGTCGGGACCCAACCCAGCTAACCCCAGTGCTCGGTTAAGGACGCTAACAAGCCATTGGGGATTATCCAATGCCTCCAGCGCCCGTATGCGAAAGCGCGAGTCCTCGTTAATTCCTATCTTCGCGTCCTCCGTCCCAAAGGTTAGGTAATTTACGTTATCCATATTCTCGATAACCTGATATCGCACGGCCAGGGTTTTGGCCAGGCTCCAAATGAGCGCTCTCAACGGTGCGTGATGAAGCTGTTCCACAAGAGAACGTCCTTGATCTCTAAGGAAAACGATTTTGGATGATCCGAAGTAGAAATAGCTGTAAACGAAGGTGCTGAGTTCCTCGGACGATCCCCATTTATGCGGTGCGAAGTGAGAGGCTACATAGACAAGAACATTGAATAAGGATTCAACGCCGTCAAGGCGATTTTGTGGGAGAGTGGGTTTGCCGGCTCCTGGAACCAAACCGGCAGCAATGAAGTACCAGGTGCCCTAGATTGAACATACGTTTGAGGTTTACGCGTTGTGAGCAGTCTGAAAAACATACCATACGCCCAATGAGTTTCTCCTTTGCTCCTTCCTGATCCGCCAAATCAACTGCCAAATCCCAATCGATCAAATAACCCTGGATTTTTCGAATCTCCTTATCACCGTTGGCCCAATGAAACTTAGCCATGATATTTCTGGCGCTAATGTCCCGATGAATGATTTTTGCCTTGTCAGCTGCATCTGCTTGAGCTATAAAATGCGAGGTGAGTAAAACTGAAAAGTAACACAGGACCGTATGACTCACCTTGAGCAGCATCTCGTATGCCAATGACCACATCCCGGATGGTACCGACCTCGTCGATGTGGCAATCTAGCCTTTGGACAACAATGCGAAAGCATAGCAAGGTCCTGAATCGAGGTTGGGATCGGGACCGACTCGGAGACTGTGCCACTAATTTTCGGGTATTCGTTCCATAATGATCGTCATTGTCGGCGAGATATTGAGGATGAAGCTTTGAGTAGATCTCCCTTCCTTGCTTTCCCTTCTGGGTGTAGATGCTCCATGCATCCTTCGCGAAGGTTGAGTTGACTTCATTCCAGCGTGGATCGCAGTGGTCGGTCCGAAAAGAACGATCTGAGCTTCCCAACATCGAGGAGCTTCTGAGGGAAGTTGTAGCACAGATTTGCAACCAGCGGTCCCGGTCATTCATAATGGGAATGTTGCGTGAATGGTCAGGCCTGTCAGTGTTGGTGATGGTCGGCAACAGAAGGTCGTGCACAACAAAACCAAACTCGGGTCATTCCCGAAGGAACACATTGGATTAGAAGCTCCCGCAGAGCGCAGGGAGCAAGACGGCGTAGAAGTTCATCGCGTCTTGGCAACGTGGATAGAACGAAACGAGACACGAAAGATTAAATGAGACGAAAGTAGTGTACGTCCTCCAAATCAACGGACAATGTCCTAGTCAATCAAGTACCCGACTTTAAAGTTTATCCCCAGCATATCTGGAGGAGAATGCTTCACTAAGAGATTGTTGTTGTCCCACCCATCCAATTTTAGTGCATTATTGAGAACAATCACGAACCACCGTGGGTTTATCAAGACCCCCAAGTCCGGCGCCGGTGGCGGCGATGCATCAAGTGCATCAATTATATCTCCTGGATTCAGAAAGAAGTTGTAAACGTTCTTCTTAATTATCTGGGGATAGCGCGCAGCGAGAGCAGATGCCAGATAACGGATTATCTCTCCCAGTAGGTTGTTGAGCAGTTTGGCTGCGAGTTGACTTCCTTGTGTGAGAATAAAGGTCGTCTTGGATGTTCCTAGGTAGAAATAGTTCCAAATGAAGGTGGTGAGTTCCATGGACGAACCCCATCGATGTGGTGCGAAGTGTGAGGCTATATAGACCAGAACGTTGAATAAAGATTCAATGTCATCGAGGCGGTTGTGTCGGGGAATAGGCTCATCGTGTTCAGGGATCAATCTGGCAGCGACGAAGTACCAAGTGCCCTGTTACTTGTCCTTAATTTGATGTACGCCCATGAGTATGTTTGATAAACGTACCACACGTTCGATGGGATGTACTTTTGCCCCAACCACCTCCGGATCAACGGCAACGTCCCAGTCGATCAAATATCCAACAATTATCTTCTGTTCGTCAACACAATGGATTCGAACCATGATGTTTTCTGGGCTTATATCACGATGAATTATTTTTGCCTTCTCAGCTACATCTACCTGAGCTATAAAGTGAGAGGTGAATGAGAAGAGAACTAGACAATTCGAAGAGCGTGACTCGCCATGAGCAGCATCGCGTATCCCAATGACCGCGTTACGGATGTTACCTACGTTTTGGAGGTGGCAGTCCAATAGGTCAATGACAAGGCGAAAGCGCTGCGAAGTCCTGAATCGAGGCTGGTATCGGGACCGAGATAGTGCCATAAATTCTTGGGTACTTGTTGGATGATGATGATCTCCCGAGAGGTCCTCCCCAGACAAAGTTTTAGGGATAGTTCGAACATGGACGTGGTGAAGACAAAGTTCTTGGTAGATCTCCCACTCGTTCTTTCGGTTCTTCCCACGGGTGCGCCAGGAATATTTCAGATATGGTACACTGTCTTCGCCTGTGGATGGATTGAGAATATAAGCGGGAGAATAGCGAGTTGAGCCTGAGCGACTGGACACTGAGCAGGTGCTGAGGAAGGTTTTAGGACCGATAACGAAGGGGAGATCGTTGAAGGTGACATGATCATATTCTGAGTACACCTCGAATCCATCCGACGAGTCCATGCCCTTTTCGAACTTTTTTGTGTCGACGACTTGGTGGAAGTCATGTGGAGGTGGCATCAGGCCAAAAGTAAGAAGGAATTCCGGAGCTGGCACTGGGTTAACGATATTCCTTGAAGTATGTTCTTGTGCACCCGGCATTCTTGTGGGTTTGTCAAGGTGGAGGTTGCATGGAGTGCGGTCGGTCCCAGGCGACTTCGGCAGGATTGCATCCAAATTATGGCCGAACAGAAGGTCTTGCACAACAACACCAAACTCGTCCCTTCCAAACAGCGACCGCTCATCAAAACCTCCAACTCCAACTTCGACCATGGTAAGTCCTGAAACCGCAATGCGCTTTGACACGCTCACCGCCTCGTTTCACAGGCTGTAAGATCTCCAACAACGCCCACAATACCAACCCGCACCTCTTACATCTCCCAATCCAATGCCGCAAACGTAACCTCCACCAGCACCAACACCGGTGTAGCTTCTACATCTCTCGCTTCTTCAGGTTCAACAAATGCAGCTCCTATGCCTCTTGAACTCGAGCAGACATTAGCAATGCTATCGTCCCATCGATCTGTTCTTGGATATCTCCTTTTATCTCGTGGACAACCTGTTAGCATTATCCGACATTCAGGTGTCATCTTTGAAGGTGAACATGGGAGGAAATATGCTGGTGTTGTTGGAAGGATTGTGGAGAGTGTACAAACGGGATTGGAGGAGGTTAATCCGGATGAAACTGAGCCGGTATGTCTGATACTACTCTTTCGTTGCCAGTGCGGACTGGACTGATGAGTGTTTTGTGTAGGATGGAATACGCTTTATGCGTATCCGTACCAAACGACATGAGCTGATGATCTCACCCGGTACGTTCTCCCCTTCAACTTAATCTTTGTCCTTCACTTACGCTTTTTACGCCAGACGACCGATTCCTCCTCGCTGTTCTACATGATCCCGCCACTTAGATTTCTTTCTAAGGTGGTCCTTCTTGGTTAAAGTCTCCATCGCGCTTAGCTATCTCTTGTCTTGTCTTGTACTGCATCTGTATTTCTACCGCAATACTGGATACCATATCACTTTCACTTTATATATATCTTCTTCGCCCGGCGAACGCTGACGTCGCCGAAAAAAAGTTAAGCGCCGTCACGTCATTGGTCCGTGCATCCGAAATCAACTTTGTCTTTATTTGTCCTTCCGCCCTTTTCCTTTTTCTCCTCCCAACGCCATGGCTGCAAAAGCGAAGGCAAGGTACGCCCAGACTCCGTCCTAGCGCATCATTGAGGAAGCTAATCGTGTTGTTCCATAGGACTATGATAGTCCGCCTGATATCGACGGCTCAAACTGGTTTCTTTTACTCTACACAGCGTCTACGACAAGGTCCTAGACTTTCGGCGGTTAAGTACGATCCAGTTGGTGCGTCCAATTTTTTTCTGACTTCAGGAAAGCTGACTTGTTGATAGTTAAACAGAGGGTATTATTCGTTGAGAGCAGAAAAACGAAGAAGGGTTGAGTGGCCGGCGACTGCACGTCTTCCCTCTTGGATGCAGTTATGCACCTCACCTTTTGCATAGAGATTCAAATATATGCGCATTTTAATGGAGGACTTGCCACGCTTCGGGCTTGGTGTGTGTGTACCTTGAGGAAGAAAGAGTCTGCTGGCTGTCGGCTGTTGGTATGCTTCGTATTCTGTCTCCACATTTGTTCGTCTTTCTCTTTCGTGGGGCGCATCCCACACCACTCAACTCCGGTTGAGGTTGGGTGTGCCTACGTGGTTTACGTCTGGCCTCTCGGCTACCTTCACCGTCATTCCTTATGTTGTTTGCATATTCTCGATTCACGGTCTCCCGCTGCGGGATGCCGCGCTTTCAGACCCAGGTCCACAGTCGAATTAATTTTCTTTCCCTCTTCTTCATACACTCTCTTATCCATTCCATTTTGTTGTCATGCACCTCCTCCTCTTTTCTTGACATGTAGGTGGAACCCTAACCCCGGGTTTTACGAGCCTTCGGTCGTGCTGTCCTCTATTCGTAGAGCCCCGTCGTGCTGTCCTGCCCAATGCGCAGGATCTTCATCACGTATATTCACTCCTCACTTCGCAACTTCGTGCTATCCTGGGGACCTTCCTTCATTCTCGCATTCTATCATTTTGCGTTCCCTCAATTCACCATCCAGCATGACGAAATGAGATGAGGTTCTCTGCCCTGGACTTGAGCTTCAAATCCGAGATACAGTCTCGGAGTTGCCTTGCCTGCTCCTTTTCCCCTTTTCCTCCACTTCATCTCTTCCGGATCCGCGCCCTTTGCGGCATTTGGGTTGGTATCATGGAACCCTAACCCTAGCACTTAGCGGGCGGCTAAAAAATCCGATTGTGTTGCGCTGCCCATCGCTCATCACTTCCTATATGCAAGCATCGTCGCGCTATACCACGGTGGTTGACGTCGAAGGTGTTGTGCTATCTTCTGTGCCTCTGACGTCCGTCCTCTTTTGATCATTCCCAGCCCGCGTCTGCGACGTACGCATCGCTTTCACTCGCTTTATAGGGTGTCCTGGTACTCCTTCACATCAGCTTTCTTCAGGATAAATCCTCTCCTGAACGGAGGTGAAACTACTCCGCGCCCTGCTCCCACTTCCGATTTTACTGCTCAACCCACCCGCGGCCAGTGCTATCGTCCATTATGGGCGAGATTAGCGCCTTTCTTGTTTTGTTAATACGTGAAGCGATTTTGCCTTCATACTAGTATCAAGGAACTTCCTTGACCAGTCCTTGTTTGTCATCGCTCATGGGTAAGAAACCTTTGGAGGTTGAGAGTTGACCATTTCGTTTAGGAACCTACTTACAACAGCATACTGTACTTACCACTA
The DNA here is from genome assembly GCA_004369065.1 of Pluteus cervinus. NCBI lineage: Eukaryota > Fungi > Basidiomycota > Agaricomycetes > Agaricales > Pluteaceae > Pluteus > Pluteus cervinus. Next base: position 7,930 of record ML208449.1, read on the forward strand.
CGCATTTCTCCTTATGCATTATGCATATGAGCGACCTGGTGAACTCAACATCTCGCAGCTCTCACAACTGTCCTTTGGTACTGGTTAGTTACTTTCATACGACGAAGTTATCAGCCTTCGTTACCTTGGTTATCTAGACAGTACATACAGTATATAACTTGCAATCGGACCACTGTCTTTCTTCGTGTACACTCCTCGTTCCTTTTCGAGAGACATTGATCCTTCTGAACTTGCTCCACAGTCGAAGTTACTTCGACTTCGGAATGCATACTACCTTCCCCAGTTCTCTAATGCCACTTCCCCGTTCCGCCATCAATTCATCGCGGCTCCAGTCAGCACACATGGATTTGTCAAATCAATTACACATCACACTGCCGCATCCATGATTTGCGGAATGATCTTGGCCCTCGCCCTGAAGGACCTGAACCCTGCTAATCGGGGATTCGGGGTTCAATGTTCAACACCAACGAAGTCCCTTTTCCTCTCTCCTTCCTCCCCGAGTCCTCGTTCCTTGGCGCATTTTGACCTCGTCGAGCGTTGTCGTCGACTGTACCTTTGGTACGAATATCTACCATCTCCCACTTCTATCATATCCCGGCGGACACGCGACAGTACCGCGGTCTACAGCCAACATATCCTGGCTAAACGTTCAAGCTTTCAAGTTGCCGCTGCGGACGTCTAACCATACGGGCGAACAAATCCTTGTTCGTTGTGTTGGTGCCTATTGCAAGAGATTCAACTTTTGGGGGTGACTGTTGGGTTATTTGAACGCAGTCTGGTTGAGCTACACTCACGCACTTCAAACTCGTTGGACGGTTGGATCGTCGGGTCCGTTGGATTAGATGGACAAGTACAAGCACAAGTATAGCGCACCGTACGTCCCAATCTATTCTTAGTCCTATCTTTATCTATCCACGCACACCAATTCGCTTGGGGCGAAACCCTACGCATGTCGAGTTATGCGTGGCGTACGTCTTCCCATCACTTTTATGACCGATATCAAACGTTTAAAGAACGTTTTTTGGTGGTTGAATGACATATACCATGATGCACGATGCGTCGGCGGCCTTGGCTTCACGTCATCCGTGTATTATCCGTTCGCCTGTCCGTCTTCCTCCCTCCCTCCCCGTCGACCTTTTTTTTCGTTCTTGGCTTTTTTCCTTTAATTGGGTGACGATATGCTGACATCCCGTCTACACATGCATCCGTCTGTCTGTCCATATCAATTTTCGACCTCGACCTCCTCTCTTCTCCTCCATTCGCATTACCCTCACCGTCAACACAATTCACTTCGGTGACCATATCCCAAACCATATTCGACGCTTTTTGCTCTCATTTCGCAATTTGCGTCATCGTGATTGGTCGTTGGGTTCCCCGTTTCGGATCGACGATTGGCTTTTGGCTATACTTCATACTGCCGTCCAACTCCCCACTTCGTCGCTGCTACCCATAATCGACCTCCCTGCTCTACGCATCGTTGGTGTCGGTGGTGAATTACCTACGTACTCATCGGTTGGTCAAATCACCACCACCCGTGACGCAATTCGCTCCGGTGAACCCCCCACGTTGTGTTCACGTTTACCCCTTTGCACAACACACATACCCCTACCCTCGTCCCTATGCCCGCCACCACCATCAGCAGGTCACAAAGGATCTCAGAGGACTCACATACCAATTCAGCTCATTCTCCTACAACATCCACACGTCCCATCCTGGCCAATCCAGTGGACTCCCCGTATAGAGGGGGTACCCCCAATGACACCTCCCGTCTCTTATCACCATCCAAATCCCCAGGTCCACCGTCCTCCTCTAGGACCAAATTCGGATTCATAATGGGCGGAGGGTCCTCGTCCTCGTCATCACCACCGCCCTCAGCACCATCACATAATCCATATGGAGGATACGATAAGCGGAATTCAAGCGAACAACAAGATGCAAATAGGATGTCACTTTCGGTCAATTACTTACCTTCCAAGTTTTCTCCGGGTGTACTATCTCCATCTGGTGGTGCTAGGAAGAGGAGGAAGAGGGAAAGGGAAGGAAGCGGAGGACCTGGACCGGCTGATCCGATGTTACCCAAATTTGGAGGAGGTGTGGATGCTTTCCGGAAGGGTGTAGCTAGGATGGGGAGAAGAGGTGAAGATGAAGATGAAGATGACCAAGACGACCAAGATGGGAATTCGATGAGAATGGGGAAACGGACGCAGAAGAAGCCGAGATGGAATAAGTTTAAGTGGATCTTGTCTATTGCTAACGCCTGCGTGAGTTTTTTTATTTTATTTTATTTATTTTGCTTTCGATTTGTCCGAGTCCCCCGGACTTCTTTTCCCCGCGTGGCTGTTATGCTTCTTCTGTCAATATGTCATTCCAGTAACTCATGTCGATCCTTTTTGGTCTATTTTTAGTTGACGATATACTCGTTGATCGGGCTGATAGCGTGTCTTTTGACTTGGTTCAACATCTGGACGCAAGCCGACATCATACGAGTTGGGAACAAAGCCGAGTTGGTTATATCAACTTTGGCGAGCCTCCTTGGTATCGTCACCGCTGTCATTGGGTGGGGCGGAATCCTCTTGAACAATAGAGCATTTCTCGCTATCTACACATTCCTCCTCTGGGTGGTCTTCTGTCTCCTCGTCGCACCGGGATACATCGCCTACCACAAAATCGCATTCAACTTGGAAGGAAAACTCAACTCCCAATGGTCTAGAGAGCTAGGCGCCGACGGCCGTCTTCGGATCCAAAACCAACTTAAATGTTGTGGATACTTCTCCCCATTCATCGAAGCTACCGTCAGCCAAACTTGTTATGCTCGAAGTCTCCTTCCCGGGTGTAAACTTCGCTATTTCCGGTTTGAGAAGATGGCTTTGAAGAAGTGGTATATGATTTCGTTTTATGTTGTTCCGGTGCATCTATTGGTGATGATCGCGGGTTTGTTGTGTTCGAACCATGTGACGTATAGGTTTGGGAAGGGGATGATGCCGAAGAGGTATAGGTTGAGTTTGAATAGTATGGCGGTGATTATGGATGCCTACGCAAGGTACGTTCTCGATTTGTTTTTGTCGTATGGGACTTGGACTAATGCGCACGGGTTTTTTACAGTCAGCTTGCGGAACAATATGGATCGGACGTTGCGGAGGATGCTATATCACGTTCAAAGGAGAATTTGCAGTTGGCTTCTACGCAGAGCACGGATAAATCAAGGCCTACAACGTCTCGGTCGACGACGTCGCGGTGAATGCTCTGTCGGTGTGGACCTCAATTCCACACTTTGTTCGTTTGTGTTTCCTCTCTCTTTGCACTTTGCTTCATGAGACATCGTGCTACTGTTGTTGTTCTTGTTGTCGATGTTGATGATACCGCATCGCTTGCACTTCCTCGTACCTCCCGTACTTTTCATATTAACTCCTCCGCTTTATTCATAAAGGGTTCTGTACGTATCCTATACCTTTTAAACTTCGATACCTCCATGTTACACTTACATACACTCCTCTCTTCGACTCCAATCGGATCTCTTCCTTTCTCCATCGCTTCTTCACGAGGACTACGGGACTACTACACACTCTACTTTCCGATCTTACATTAATTATACATAGCTTCGTGTCTTGCCATTCTACCAATATCAGATCTCGCTGTGCCAATAGCTTTCACCTTCAACAGACATTGAAAGGGGTTGAAAAAGATATGAATTCGGTATACGAATGTACAACTTCTGATAGCACCAACTAGATAGGACGCGAGTAATGGGGAGACCGTGTAAAGTCTAAGTATCGTGTAGCGTATAATAGGACGACGAGGTGGGAACAGGACCACAGAAGAATGAATAAATAAAGGCGAGTAGCGCGGATGGTGGGGGCTGTATAGTATGCTCGTACATTAAAAAGTCCAAGACTGGTAAAATTGAATCGGATCAATAGAACCACTGTGCTACCGTTCTATTGACTCCCCTCACGTTCCTCTTCCGTCGAGGCCAGTTCATCGAGAAGAGCTTGACCATCAGCACTCACATTGGCCATCGCAAGATTGGATTGACTAAGACCGCTCGTCAGATCCAGTCCAGGGAAGGCGGGTAGTGTATGCTTGATCAACAGGTCATCGGTACTCCAACCTGGTAACTCCAATGCTCCGGTAACAAGGTCCACAAACCAGTCGAAATTATCCAACGTCTTCAGCAGCAGTTCGCGAAAACCTGAGGAGAGATCGACTCGAGCTTCCCCAAAGTCCTCCCCCTCCTCACCAAGGGCGAAACCGTAGCCGTCATCGTCGACAGACTCATATCGGGCGGCGAGAACTATGGCCAAGTTCCCAATGAGCCCCTTCAACAGTGCGTGATGAAGTTGGTTCACTAAGGGAGACCCTTTGAGGGAAACCAACGCGAGTTTGGATGATCCTTGGTAGAAATAGGTGTAAACGAAGGAGCTGAGTGCCTCGGACGAACCCCATTTATGCGGTGTGAAGTGAGAGGCTACATAGACAAGAACATTGAATAAGGATTCAACGTCGTCGAGGCGATTTTGCGGCGGAGTGGGCCTGTCGCCCTCTGGGATCAATCCGGCAGCAATGAAGTACCAGGTGCCCTAGATTGAACGTAAGTTCAAAGCGTCTGCATTGTAAGCAATCTGAATACATACCGTACGCTCGAGGAGCTTTTCCTTTGCTCCCTCCTCGTCCTCCAAATCAACTGCCAAATCCCAGTCGATCAAATACCCTTCAACTGTCTGAATTTGCGTCTTCTCATCGTCGGCCCACTGGATTTTAGCCATGATGTTTCCAGCGCTGATGTCACGATGAATGATGTGCACCTTGGCTGCGTCTGCTTGAGCTATCAAGCGCGAAGTGAATATGATTAGAAATAAATGTTATATATAATACGACGAACCTCGACCAGCACCTCGTATGCAAATAATTGCATTCCGGATGGTACCGACCTTTTCGAGGTGGCAATCCAGTGCTTCGACGACAAGGCGAGAGTGTTGCAGGGTCCTCAATCGATGTTGGCATCGAGACCAAGGCGCCTTCACAAATTTTTGGGTTATTGTCTGATGACAATCTCCTGCTATATCACTGCCAGCGAATGGCCGAGGAATATTTCGAACTTTGTGGTCGCGAAGCTTCTGGTAGATCTGCCATTCAGTCTTCCGGTTCACTGTATAGATACGCCATGAGTCCTTCAACAAGACTACTCTCTCTTCGTCTCCAAGTGGGTTACAGTTGTAAGCCCGGAAACACCGCGTTGAGCGACCAAATGCCGAGGAATTGTTGAGGAAGGTGGCAGGCCCGATGATAAAGTCGCGGTCGCCTACGGTGACACGGAATAGAGGGACCTCAGACGTAACGCCAAGCTCTTTTCGGATATTGTCTTCATCATCACCTTCATAAGGGGTCACTGTCTCGTCAACACCACGTGTAGCACGATCTGCATCGCTCAACCCGCGAAAGAAGGTAAGGATAGCACCACCTTGCGCGACGTAGTCGATCTTTTCCGTGGTGATGACCCCAGTGCGATCCCATCGAAGGAGTCGTGCATATGTGCGAAAGATAAGAATCGAGAATACATGCGTACGAAACTGACGTCCGAGCTGGTCGCTGACAGAGTATGCGACTTGGCCAAGTGTGGATCGCCCGCCGCGAGTTGTACGCTCAAAGGATTGACCTTTGTCGTTGAAGGGGTCGTCACTTTCGTTGTACTTGCATTCACCAAATAATTCTGCTTGATCAGGAGCGCATTTGGTGGGGGCGGCCTCCGGTGCAACGGTGTCGCGATGATACGTGGTGATATCCGGTCCAAACAATTTTCCACCGTGAGAGAAGGGACGTTGGGTATGAGTATCAACCTGTTTGAGGTTTTTACCGGAAGCCTCTTTGACGGCTTTGACCTAGAGGAATTTCGAATAAGCGAGGGAAGAATCTGATTGAAAAACAACAAACCCATGGTTGATACATTCCCGCTTCGTCTTTTGCTTCGCTGACACTCTTGAATTTCTTGGGGGTCCCATGTATAACGTTGGTCCCTTTCATAAGACCAAATGTGGTGAGGAAGTCCTTGACCGGCATAGGACCAACAACATTCCCCATGACCTGCTCCATCCCAACCGTGAAGTTGTGATCTTTCGACACCTGGCTGAGGTATGGCATATTTGCTGTGTTCCTTTTCTTGATGGGGGTATTATAAACTTCGGCTGGTCGGGGACTGGCGTTCGGCGTAACAAGAGGGTCGAGGTTCGTAAGGGAACCTTGGGGTGGTGTCGAAGGAGGAGGTGAATGTGAATCTGGAGCGCTGGTATCAGTTTGCTCTGGGTTGGGGTCCTCCGCGATGGAGTCTAATGTGGTAGCGTTCGTGTGGCTATCACCAGAGTCAGGGGTTGCTGTCGACGGTGTAGACACGCCAGTGAGCAATGAAGGATTGTTCTGAATCTGGCGCCTAACATGAGTGGCATGGTTAGCGTTTGCATGACTTAGGTCAGAGGAGACTTACTGGGATCTTCGTGGATGAAGTAGCTCCTGGATACGAAGCGATGTGTTAGTGGCGGGGTGCCTATGGGACAAGTTGTTTAAAGGTACGAACTTGTTCTGGTGCGTCGGCTGTGGAAGAGGGAGGGGCTTGACTTCGACGAGGCTTTCTACGAGGAGCCATGGTAAGTGAATTGGAATAAGGAGTAGGTAGAGATTCGGGACTGACCTTGTGAGAACGGCGTGGCCTTTATATGCACGCTTTCTGGGGTTCCTCTACGGTTGTGGTTGAGGTTGGGCGACTGTTTGTTGGTGTTTGTGGTTTGTGGTTCGAATTGGTTGGGCTTGACGGAGTTTGAACATATTCGAGGGCTTTCAACAGCTTTCAACCCGTTGCCGTGAACTCCCTTTAAAGCACCTCAAAGCAGCTTTGAGACGAAAGAGTGAGGGGTCAGTGACTGCATTTTGCCAATTTTTTTCAGCCCACCAAACTGCTCACTGGCAGCTCCTGCTTTCGACGCGATTCACTGATCACGATGTGACGACGGGTTTACGGGTTATGACTATGTTGTGGTCAGATTAATCGTGTTACCGGATATCTGTTCCATTTTTGAATACTTTGAGATTTCCGATCATAAAAATGCACTAATATGACGGTAATAATTGGCACGAAGTCACATACTCACATACAGAAACCACCGGTATCAAAATAAGAAAGGTGATCCCTACCTGGGAACGATTAGAGCGGGGTCTGTACAACCCTTGGGTAGAAGGCCACGACCTCGACCTGAGTCAGGCCGAAAAGATTGATTGATCGTTCACTTCCTCTCGTGGCGGGTTACCGCGAATAGCCATGCTCTGATCGCCGGAAACGGACTGCCTTACCAGAGTGTATACCATTCCACCCCTCCATGCGCGTGAACTGCGTCCTCAAAATTATTTAGGTCGAAAGACAGTAGACTCCCACCCAGAACTTGGGGTCCGACATGATGGTAAATCATCAATTCAAAATTATATTCGGTGACTCGATTCGCCCATAACCTAGATGTAGTCTTGCAGTGTGAACCCCATTCCCCCAATACAGTATCTCCACACATGCAGAAAGCAACGGAAAAGGAGATAAGGAGCAGCCGAAAAGTTCAACGGCGATGCCAACGACCATACCGCACATGGATTAACTACTCGATGTATATCTAGTTCCTATATAATATTCGCCCAGTTAATGAATATATCTGTGGTGGACTAGATCCAGCTGCAGAGTGGACGCCAAAACCCGAAACCAATACACTGGTATCATCGTCCTAAATGGGAATCCTTCATTGCTTGTCAGTAAGTAGAATTCGAACGTTCAGATCCACATCCCAGATGTCGACCACACCCCATGACCAAAATAACGCATGGTCGGAGTTGGCTGCCCTTCTGAAACGCATCAGAGTTCAGGCGTTCACGGGGTGCGGGACTGATCCCCAGGATAAGCAGGTTTCGACCAAATGGTAAGGGATTATTGTACCGCCCGGAC
>ML208449.1:17553-30392 GCA_004369065.1 Pluteus cervinus
CATCCTCGTTTCGTCACTGATGTACTCAGAGAAACGATATTGTTCGTAGTGTTAAAAATATCATAATCACATTATTTCATGGGCGAGAGACAGATACAAATGTAATGCAAATGGGTGGTAACGATTGTGGTGTGAGTACGCTTTAATGATACAAAATACGAAATACGACAGAGGGGAAAAAGTGTTCGTCGTTGCAGCCTCGTCCGTGTCAAAGGCAATGTTCGTATTCAGATGATCGGTGATCTATACGACACTGGTTGATTTATCCATATTTGATTATATACCGAACCAACTCTACCTCTAAATGTAACTCTACTAGAGATCTAACAGCTTGTGTATGTATATACGCAGTGGCGTCAAAGTGCATCGCGGGTGAGAACCCGAGTTTGGTATTGTTGTGCAAGACCTTCTCCGGCATGTGCCGTTCAGACGACCACCAACCAAAACCTGATCGTGACCATTCCACCGTTCCCACTGTGAATGACCGCTGGTTGCAAATCTGTACTACAGCTTCCCTTAGCATCTTATCAATGTTTGGAAGCTCAGATAACTCTTTTCGGACGGCCCACTGCGATCTACGCTGCAATGAAGTCGACTCAACCTTCGTGAAGGGTTCATGGAGCATCTACACCCAGAAACGAGAGAAAGGAAGGGAGATTTGCCCAAAGGTTCATCTTTACGATGATCAGAGTGCTCCTCAAGCTTTTTCCGGCGAGGATGTCGCTGCAGACCATCATAGGACAATTACTCGAGCATCAGTGGCGCTGTCTCCCATTTGGTCCCGATCTCAACCTCAATTCAGGACCTTGCAACGCTTTCGCCTTGTTATACAACGGCTAGATTGCCACATCGACGAGGTAGATACCATCCGCGATGTGATCATTGGCATACGAGATGCTGCTCAAGGTGAGTCATACGGTACTGTGTTACTTTTCAGTTTATTCACCTCGCACTTTATAGCTCAAGCGGATGCAGCTGACAAGGCAAAAGTCATTCATTGGGACATTAGCACGAAAAATATCGTGGTTAAAACTCACTGGGTTAACAATGAGAAGAAGGAGATTCGAAGAATGCAGGGCTACCTGATCGATTGGGATTTGGCGGTCGTGGAAGGAGCAAAGGAAAAACTCATCAGGCGTATGGTATGTTTCTCAGACTGCTCCGAACGCGTAAACCCCAAACTTACGTTCAATCTAGGGCACCTGGTACTTCATTGCTGCCGGTTTGATTCCAAAAGGCGGCAAACCCACTCTGCCACAAAATCGCCTTGACGGCGTTGAATCCTTATTCAATGTTCTTGTCTACGTAGCCTCTCACTTCACACCGCATTCCTGGGGTTCGTCCACGGAACTGAGCACCTTCGTCTATAGCTATTTCTACAATGGAACATCCAAAATCGCGTTGCTTAAAGGCACAGGATCTCCCTTGGTGGACGAACTCCATCACGCACCGTTAAAGACACTCATTGGGAGCTTGGCCAAAGTTCTGGCTGGGCGATATCATATTATCGATTATATGCGTTACTACATAGCCCTCGGGACGGAACGCGCGAAGATGTTATTCAATACAGACTTGGCCTTTCGCGTACTGGCGCTGGAGGTATTGGACGATTCGCACTGGCTCGTCGACACTCTTACCCGAGGACTGGCGTTAACAGGGTGGGGTCCTGACGATCGATTGATCAAGCATACACTACTCCCAATGCCTGGATTGAACCCCGACAAATGGCCCTAGTCAATCCAGTCTTGCGATGAGCATAACTGATAGACAACCATTCCGGTATCAATAGGGAGCGAAGGTTCCTTCCATTCCATTCAATGTTCCATTATCCGCGGTAGTACTTGCTTTCTCACCTTCTTTCTGCCGTGGCTATGTTCTCTTATCTCTATCATCATACTCTACGCCGTGCGACTTGCTTACTTTGCTTACGGGTCTTCTCGCTATCTGACTGCCTTTCCGATTGAATTTTCCACGAATCCAGAATCCCAATTCGACTCGGTCAACGTAGCGTCGAGCTATGGATCAATACCTAGATTGTATTTGTATCTTCTTTCTTCGTCGTGTATCACACTCTACTCAGAGAAAGGATATCATTCGTCGTGCTAAAAATATCATAATCACATTATTTCATGGTGCGAGAGACAGATACAAATGTAATGCAAATGGGTGGTAACGATTGTGGTGTGAGTACGCTTTAATGATACAAATACGAAATACGAGAGAGGGAAAGAAAGTGTTCGTCGTTGCAGCCTCGTCCGTGTCAAAAGTAATGTCCATCTTCAAACGATAGGGTATCTATACGACACCGTTTAAAAGAGTTAACGAACTCGAAGAGGATGCGTGGCATTCTAGGGAGATGGACTGGAAAGAGTTGAAGGTGAATCTCGTGCGAAGCGGTTCTTTAGCCTTGCACGAAAGAATACTGTCAATCATCTCATCGAGTATGCCGAGAATGGATTGGGTCTCCTAAACAACGATAATTCAGTCACGATTTGATATGATAGTGCAATACGACTTACTCGTTCCCTGTTATACGACATTCGTGAAGTATATTTCGCAACGAGTCGATAGCATTGCCGCAAAACAGAGGGGTCGAGAGGTGTCGCCGTCTTCTTGGCTCGACGAGAGTGATAGGTATGGTTGATACGGTCAAGAAGGAGCTGCAATCCCAAGATATCATCAACGTCAAGGAGATTGGAACATAAGTAGAGGAGGGATGCCTGCATTGTGCCAGGTGGCACAAGCCCAAGAGCGTAGAGGTCTCCGAAGAACGCTGTTATTTGTGGAAGGCGCACCAGCGAGTCGAGGGGTGGTGTACCCTCGTCATCGTCGGATGATAAGTCGTCGACTTTGCCGCAGAATTTTTTCTATCAAAAACGGGTCAAAACACGACAGACCATAATAGCAGTTGGAACATACCATCCAGCAAATGACAAACGTCGAAGCAGCCAGATCAATAATCTCGTTCCTAAATTCAACAGCTAGCCCCACGTCCCATAACTGAAGTTCTTGAATGACTTGACGCGTGATTAACGCGAACGAACGCGTAAATCCGAGTTTTGTGGTTGCGTTGGCGTACAACGAGGTGGCGGCCTCTTCGATGGTAACAGAGCAGACGTGATATGAGGATGGAAACGCAGCATAATACGAAGTGTAAGAGAGAAGAGAAGTGGAGTCGGGGGTGATATCATCATCGAGACCATCCCCCAGGATGGTGCTCACGATGTACAAAGCCTTTGAGCGAACTTGGCTTGCGGAAGGAGAAAGAGTGTCGGTTGGGGTCGAAGTCGTATAAGGCATGGCGATGGGGTGAATGTCGACGTTATTGAGGATTCAGGATGAAGCAAGAAGGGTGTGGTTCATGAAAGAGATACAGATACAGACTCTGAGTGCGTCAAGCTCTCGAGTGGCCGAGGTAAATGTCAAAGCACGAGGAAGGTGAAAGAAAGTGTTATTGTCCTTTTCCTCCGCCATTTTATGCCACCGGGTCTCGAGCCGAATTCTTCCCAGATTCACCTGTGAAGAACTCTGTCGCGGCGTTTCAACATAACATCGAGGAGGACAATGGTTGCTGCTCTGACAACCCGCCATCCCTGAAGCGCGTCTGCCGATGTTCGCTTGAGAGATTGCCTTTTAAGGTATGCTTACCTCATGCCCCTGAGCGGAGGTTCGGTGATGCCTAAATTGGGTGTCGGGACCGTGACGTCACACTGCGCCTGCCAGTCAAGCCCAAGTAGCGACTGGCAATCTGATATGAAATAACGCTCTTATCGGATACTAAGCTACCTTTGTCCCGGCCCACGTCTAAACGGCATCGTCGAACCAGCCCGCCTCCATTTGGGAGATATACGAGTCATCTATCATGATCGTCAGTTTGCTCAAAACGCAGGCACTTAAGCACATACAATCGAAGTTCCTCAAGCATAAGATATTGCGGTTCGCTAACGCTGGGAAATAACTCTGAAGGTACGTGCACACGTCCAGCTTCCAACCCGTACAAGCTTCGACAAAGATACATAACGTGCGGAGGTTTGGGAATTGTAAGTTGAGAAGGGCGTCGAGGTCTGCCCATCCTTGTTTCCGGAGATAGAATTCAGTCGGGACGTTGACCTGGACAGACATGGGTAGAACCAACCCTTCTAACCGCTCGGGGTGAGGAAGGTTAGAAAGCCAATTCAATAACCATGGGACCATGTTCCTGCTCCCACTGACACAAACTTCCTGCCGCAAGATTATCGTGGCGACACGTAGGTTATGGAACCTGTCTGAGTTGACCTTGGATATAAGAGAAGGTGGGGCTTACAGTGTCAATGTCAACGTGATGATTCAAATGGGAGTTATCCTCTACTCACGAGGGTTATTAAAAGGTACCAGCAGAAAAGTTTGAATGTGGGCCGCAACGTGCGGTATGAACCTGCAGATCGTCTCAGATGAATTGTATCCATCCGAATGATCTATAGCGAGGAACATCTTTAGATCCTCTAGATTGAATGCTGACTTCGGGCCTATCATCCAATGGAGTATCCCAAACTCTTCTTGTGAGCTATCTCGACCGTAAGAGACGACAAAACGCTGAAGACGGCTCTTTAGTGATTCAGGTGGCAATGTGGCAGCCGCATCCACTGTGAACGTAGTGCGCTTGATAGCAAGCTCTTCCAGGACTTGGCAATGATAAAATAAATTACAAGAAATGTCGAGAAGGCCACAGAGCGAAAGGGAGGTTAGATAGCGTGAACGAAATAGACGAGGGAGTTGGGTTTGTAGGGCTGTGGCTGGATCTTGGGTATGGCTGAAAGATGAAAGCAACAAAAGGCGCTTCAAGTTCGGTAGAGACGAAATGACTGAGTCCACATCCCGGCATCTGAGCGAGAGATCTGCTGTCAGGCACAGTGCCTTGACATAGCGCCTAAGCTGGGGGTCCGCCTGGAAGCGCTGGTGAAGCATTCTGGTACGCGATGCTACAGGCTTCACGGTGATTGCGGAGAAGAGTAAAGGCTGAGCAACGCTGCTCCAAAGCCGGCATACCCGACAGCAATTCAAGAGAGTTGCTAATCGATGACGGGGATGGATGGGATCCTGATCGATATGAAAGAGAAAGCGCTCTACAAGTTCGAATGGGAAGTCCACCATCCGTATGGTTTATGAGGAATAAATCAGATGTGAAGGGAGGTGTCGAGCGTAGGGCAAGGTACTGCTGAGTTGCAAGAGCGATTGAACGATATTGATAAGGTCAGCATGAGGCAACCGATATCCGTCAAGGGAATTCCGGAGACGGATGATGCCGCTGTGTGAACCATATCCCCACCTGGACAATACAGTACTTCACAAAGTCCCAGGTCCTCTAATCTGAGTTATCAAACCAGTTCCCACCGATGTGGCTCATGTACGAACAAGCTAAGAAAAACTCGAGCTTCTCGGGGTACGGGAGGTTTGAAAGAAAATGCCACAACCACGGGATCGTGTTGAATCCTCCGTCAATTGTTTGTTGCATGGAAATGGTGGTAACGCGTAGGTTCTGCATCTCACCTGAGTTGGGCTTGTGAGCAAGCACAGACTCAGAAAGTCCACCTACAGACGTCAGGGAGACGATTCAAAACCTGGGATTGACTGTCTACTCACGAGTACAGCGCGGTACTAGAAGAATACTCTGAATAGACGCTGAAATATGTTGTACAAAGTCGCAAATAGTTTCAAACGAATTGGCGCTATTTGAGTGCTCGATAACGACAAGCCTCTTCAGGTATTTGAGATTAAATGCCGAATTAGGGCCTGACATCCAGCCCAAGATTCGGAGAAAATCTTCTAAGTTCAGAAGGTGAGTCAAAACGCCCAAAACCGAGAGGAGTTGCAAGACAATTAAAGCATAGATTCTGAAATTTAAAGGCCATGTTACGCGCTACACGATATAATATATTGACCATGTTCGGATCCAAGTCCAGCAGGTCAACTTAATCAAACCAACCATTTTCCATATGGAAGGCATACATATGGTCTGAAATGGTATTTAGATTTTTGGACGTTTCAGAACATAATTCGCAGCACGTACGACTATAATTGTCGAAGCTGAGGATATCGCGGTCGGATAGTACGGGTAGGCAACGGCGAAGCAGTGCGGGGATGTCTGACCCCGTGAGCAGTGTATTGGGGACAAAGCATTTGATATGGACGGACTTGAGGTTCGGAAAGCGAGAGCAGATAAGGTTCTCAACATTTGGCCACCTTGCTTCTCGGAGAGACTTTTTGGCTGTTGTGATGCTGTTGCCCTGAAAGCAAGTCGGTAATATGAGTTCCTCCAGGGTGTCAGGATAAGGAAGGTTGGAAAGGAGGCTCAACAACAAGTCGATATTATTGTAAGGCCATTCAAGCTCTTGCACAAGAGATATAGTGGCGACACGTAAGCTTTCCAACTCGTCTGATTTGAGCATGTTCGTAAGCTCTGCAGCTGTAGAACGGTTATCTGGTCATATAATATTAGCGATATTTTAGAGCGAGAGAAGGACAAGAGGGTGACCCGGGAGATGGTCACGTACTCACAAAGAATGGGTGGATCCATAACAACATTCCGAAGAGATCCTGAGATATGTGAGACGAATTTGCAGATGGTTCCAAACGAGTTGCCATCATCGGATCGGTCTATGGCTGTGGATTCGAATGTTTCGATATATCCCACATCAAATGCCGACCGTGGGTTCATCATCCAATCCAATATCTCCACTTCTTCTCTCCCAACGCAACAGATGATTAGACACTGGAGCCGGGCTTTATGGGACCCGCCTTCAGATGTGGCGGCGGCGGCATCCAACCCAAAGAACGTGGTACGCCTGAGAGCAAGGTTTTCTAGAGCCCCGCAGTGGTAGAGTAGATCGCCTTGAACGTCACGAAGCGCCGAAAGAGAGAGGCTGGTCAGATGCTTGGAACGAAAGAGGTTGGGAAGTTGGGCTTGGAGAGTTGGACCTGGAGCGGAAGGAGGAAAAGAGAGTGAAAGTAGTCGAAGGGACTCTAAATTCGGTAGGGATTGGACACTTGATATCAGATTTTGGCACTCCGTGTTGAGGTACCCCGTCAAACAAAGTGCCTTGACGTAGCGCCTGAGGTGGGGGAATTGCTTGAAAGTGCCATCCAGACTCTTTGTTCGTCTCGTTTTGGGCATCAAGGGGATGTAAGAGTACAACTTTGGCTGAGCAGCCAATCTCCAGACTCGGGATACCCGACAGCAATCTACAAGTGCTGTCCTTCGACTGAGGTGGCCAGGATCTTCGTCGATGTAGGAAATGATATGCTCTACGAGTTCTAGAGGGAATGGATTCGTGATCATGTGCATGGTGTCGACTTGCAAGTGACGAGGCCGATGTGAGGGTGATGGGCTTGAGCAAACCAGATGTGGCCGGGTTAACGACAGAGCCGAAACCCGAGCCTCTCCGAGTACCCCGAGCGGGCGCTTGGACAACATCAGTTCAAACGGGATTTGTGGTATCTTCTTTGTATCTTCTCAAAATCATCCAGATCCAATGGATGGGCAGGATCATATATCAGTGTTCAGAGGTTTCGTTGGGGAAAAGAGTCAAATTCGCAGAAGTCAACTACCGCATGACACAAAAGGGGGGAAAGCCCCAAGTCTCCATCGAAGAAACCCTGAATTACGGATGTAACAAAACCTTAGTATACCCGTCAATTCTTTTGTCGAATTTCACATAGGCATCAGCTGCATCGTCCAACGAAATGTTATGGGAAACAACGAAGGATGGCTTCGCACGTCCCGAGATGATGAGGTCTCGAAGGTAGCGGTTGTAGGCCTATCGGAAGAAATGATCAGAATCACAAATGAAAGTAGGGAATAAAGGAGCATACCTTCACATTACACTGGCCAGTCCCGACTGTCAATCCCTTCTCGAAGAGTTTACCGAATGGGAACGATATGTACCCCCTTGGAAAAGCACAATGCATCAACTTAGGAAAAGAGAATAAAACAGAAAACGTACTTGGCTGCGGCAGAGTCGGGTGCTCCTGGGTCACTTGGGACATAGAGTCCCGGGATACCAAGTCCTCCAGTTGGGCGGACGACCCGGATCAAGCCTTCGAGGACGACATTTGGTTGTTCAGTCTTTCCATCGCCAGTCGTAGCTTGATAACCAACAGCTGGAGCGCCAGATCATTATACTGAACAACTTCGTGTAAGAAAAACGTACCATCCACGCCCCGGTCAACTTCTTTACTAATAAAAACAACAATTTGGTTGGGACGTGGTTGCGGTTGAAAAACGG
The DNA here is from genome assembly GCA_004369065.1 of Pluteus cervinus. Classification (NCBI taxonomy): domain Eukaryota; kingdom Fungi; phylum Basidiomycota; class Agaricomycetes; order Agaricales; family Pluteaceae; genus Pluteus; species Pluteus cervinus. Next base: position 25,815 of record ML208449.1, read on the forward strand.
GACAAACATACCCTCCACGAAGCGACAGAATTTGGTCGACAGCGTCTCGTTGGCTGAAGTCGATCGGGGTGCAACCGATTTCTTTAGCCTTTTCAAGGCGCTCCGCCACTCGGTCCACAACGTAAACCTCAGAAGCCCCACGAAGAACTGCAGAATATGCAGCCATCAAACCAACAGGACCAGCACCAAATACAACGACCGATTCTCCTGGACGGAAACCCTAAAGAGTTAACCCTCAGTTCCGCCTCGAAGGTCCACCAGAAGACAAGGTCATACAGAGAGCTGAACGCCATGCCAACCCTAATATAGGGTTAGCGATGTGTCAATGCAAAACGGCAAGAGCGGGACGAACTGTTGGGAAAATGTCCGCAAGCAAGGCGAAATCTTCTTCATGTTCGGTACCGGGCGGTAGTAGGAGTGCGTTGAAGTCCGCAAATGGGACACGAACGTATTCCTATCTTCGCGTTGAGAAATGAGTTGAAAGCTGGGCAATCCACTCAACATACCGCTTGTCCTCCGGGATATGGACCCATAGCGACATATCTACGAAAGTGGTGAGGCGAACGTTAGGTTTTGATAGGAACAAAGGATAATTACCCATAAGCACTATATAGAGGCATGGTTTCGGCTGATGGAACGGTCCCCGTGGACATGAACTCACCCGCCGGCCTAAACCTCGTCAATGAGAACGTAAATCAAAAATAAGTGACCCACTTACAAAACCTGGGTTGACGTGGGTACAAAACGCGGATCTGCCTTCTTCGCAGTTCAAGCAGCGACCACAGGCGACGTTGAAGGGCATGACAACACGGTCACCCTTCTTCAACAACTAATGGTGAGGTTTTAGTCAGGTTTGGTGAAAAACGCAGACAAATTGGCTCGTACCGTAACCCCAGTTCCGACTTCCTACACCACGAACATCGTGTCAGCAAAAATCTCGTTGCTAAAAAAGACGAAGGCGTACGTCAACAATCCCTAAGCTAAAGAGGAATCAATACGGGAATAGAGAAATCGAGAAGCTACGCACTTTTCATGTCCGAAGACAATACCAGGTTCCGCCGCCGTTCGCCCTTCGTACATATGCAGATCGCTGACAATGCGTGAGGACAACCAAAAAGGTACGAGCTGACACCAAGTACCTTCCACATATACAGGATGTTGTGACTGCAAAGCACGGTAAGCGAGAGAAACAAGTTGAGAGAGAAGGGTTGTACCTCTCACAATGATGTCGTCTGGGTGAAGGATTTTTGGCTTTGGAACTGCTTTGACAGTGACGCTGAACGGTTTATCGTATACGACAGCTCGCATGGTTGCGGTTGAGGACATGTTGTCGAACGGCGTCTGCAAACGAAAAAAGACACAGAGGGTAATGAGGGATTTATCAGTCGGATTGGAAGACAATGGCATACCTATATACCCCAGCGATGACGGGTAACGGTCAGGTGAGTCTACCATCTGACCAGAACCTCCAGAGACGTGAGATTGTAAGCTTGCATTCGGTGGGTGCGGTTGGGCAACTTGAGGGAAAAGCCCACAAGAACCTAGCTTAACGTGAGATAAGATGGTAAAGAAATCACTATATTTCATACCTGAAGTTCGAAGTGACATGAATCAGAACTGATGGCCGTGCACCTTGGAAGGCTGGCAATTCGAATTTGCCTGAACTTGGGCTTCACATCTGCTCATTTCCCACCAAGCACCGAGTGTCCCCGCTGGGTAGAAACTTGAGAAAAGCTCATCAATTAAATGCAGGAATGCACGACTTACCAGATAAATCGTTCAACGGACGAGGAGATTGTGGTGGTTCGTGAGCAAGACGCAGACCCTGGTCTAGGTCCGGAGAGCTGCCAAATTCGGCTGATCCGGACTCCGGAGCCGGTCGGCACGGTTCCTGGCCCGACTCACGGCTTGACGCGCCCTTCCACCCCCATCTCAAACTCCAAAAGGATGGCGAAGAAAAAGAAAGATAACGCAGCAAAGGCCGCCAAGAAGGCCAAAGCAGTCCAGAAGACGGAGAAGAAGGAGAAGAAGAAAACATCAAAGTCAAAAGACTTCGAGGAAGATGATAATCAAAACCTGGAGGAGATCTTGGAATCGGTATGATTTCGTCGCGTCATCTGATGTTAATTTGAACCCAATTGCGGGTATTGAATAGTAGATGCGAAAAGAATGGGAAGATGCTCACAAAGTTACCGAGGAACTCGTCGAGGGACCACCCAGTCGACGCGCCAATGCCACGCTAACACCTTGTCCAAACGGCAACCATCTATGGTGCATCGGGGGCGAATTCTTTAGTGAAGATGGGAGGGCGGTAAGTTACACGTTTCTGAACCTAGATCTCGTCTGACTGGTGAAATTAGTACTTTTACAACGACGTTTTCCGATATACTCCCGAGAAGGTACGTTTCTTTGCCTCACCGCGATTTGGTATCTACAACACTTCATCCGCAGGACGAATGGCGGAAGTTTGTTTCCCCTACTTGTCCAGGACCACGATCAGCCCATGCTGTAACCGCAACGCCAGCAAGTGGTGGAAAACTCTTCTTGTTTGGTACGCGTTTCTCGTGTTCGCTTTCAACTTGTCCGAAATTTTGACATATGGATCGCACAGGTGGCGAATTTTCGTCTCTACACCAAACTACGTTTCACCACTACCGTGATTTCTGGTGCTTCGACATCTCAACACATTCATGGGACCGAATTGATACCAAAATCCGACCCAGTGCACGCTCTGGTCACCGGTGGGGATACCTCCTTCTCTACAGTCCACAGGTCTAGACTGATATGTGCCTCAATAGGATGACGATGTGGAAACACTACATCGTTCTCTTTGGCGGGTTTTATGACCCAGGAATTACAAGTAAGGTCCTTTAGCTAGCGCATCAATTGTATCAGACTAAGCTCCCTTTGTTAGCCCGTTATCTCAACGACCTATGGGTATTCGACACGCAAGAGTATAAATGGCGGCAGATCGAGTTCAGGGAGACAGATACAAAACCCTCGTTCGTCTCCATATGTAAAACCTCGAAAATTGCCTGATCTCGTCTTGTTATTAGCCCCCGTAGCGGTTTCTCGTTCCTTCCGACCCCAGAGGGAATTGTATTACACGGTGAGCCTTCACTAAGATAGCCGAGCTACTTACTAACTCATCTAGGTGGTTATTGCAAGGAATATGCCAAAGGAAAGCGCCCAGTTGGAGTCATGCTCGAAGATACATGGTTTTTACAGTAAGTCCTCTCTCGAATCGGGGATCTCTTCCTCACATGATAACGATCTACAGTTTAACTTTGAATACCCCACCTGAGGGCACCTCGAAGCCAAAGACATTCGAACCTCTGACCGTGAAATGGGAGCGTCGCAAACGACCTTCTTTTGCCCCGTCACTTCGTTCCGGGTGTACTATGGCTCTATGGTCCGCCAAGAACACAGGCATCTTGTTTGGAGGAGTTACGGACGAGGATACCGGAGAAGAAACCTTAGAAAGTATATTCTGGAACGACTTGTGAGTTATTTTAATTCGTTGACCACGTCTTGCTCCTGACCTGAATCAAGATATGGGTATCAACTTCCTGGGAAGGGGAAATGGGTCTCATTGACGCTCAAAAAGCCGAAACAGAAAGGAGGGCAGAAGAAGAAGAGTAAACCAGTCGTCCAGCAGTTTCAGCCCGAGAACGAGGGCAGCGGCGAAGACGACGAGGTAAGTCACCAATCAGCAGATTTTTCCTGGTATCCAAGTCTCTGATTGGCTTCCTAGGACGAAAGTCCTACTATCCAAAGTCCTGTTAGGGCCAAACCGCCTCCCGTTCCAGAAGTGGATGAAGACGAGCCAATTGTTCCGCTTCCACGATACAACACGATGTTATCCGTGCTTCGGAATACACTTTACATGTATGTTCGACTTTTACTTTACACTCCTACCCCTACTGACTATGTCCCTTAGATATGGCGGTATATTCGAGAAGGGGTCGCGCGAATACACACTCGACGATTTCTACTCGATTCAACTAGACAAGATGGACAAATTCGTCTGTCTTAAGGATAGCACCGTCGTCATCGCCGAGAATGATGAAAGTAGCAGTGACGACGATGACGAAGAGGGTGATGATGATGATGACGAAGACGACGAAGACGAAGACCTCGATGAAGGTGAAGAGGCCATGGCTGTTGATGAAGAAAGTCAGCTCAAATCACCGATTGAGGAGGAGGAAATCGTACCAGACCCGGAACCGGAACCGGAACCAGAGGTACCATCCTGTTTCCATGAGGGATTACAGCCACTGACGCTCGAGTTCAATTCAGATACCCGTTGATAATGACATTCGAGAGAAAGCGACTGCGTTTATGGGCGTAGCCAAAGATGCTACCCGTTCTCCCGAAGACGTCATTAGTACACCACTACCTGGGGAGACCTTAGCTATGTTTTACGCTCGTTCAAGTGCGTTATACTCATTTCTTGACGGTCTCATTGTGTAACACTTTCGCAGGAGAATACTGGGCTCAGAAAGCCCTGGGGTCGAGTGAGAACCGGGGTAAAATGTTACGACGAGATGGGTTTGCTCTGGCTGACGAACGATATGG
>ML208449.1:41225-61479 GCA_004369065.1 Pluteus cervinus
CACGGATTCCGGACGTTGTTGTTGTGTTCATCCAGGCCTATCTCTGCACCCTTATATGCTTCTTCACTCGCCTTGCAGGGTTGGCGACGGCCAGAGCGCACTACCCCAAGTACAAAGGTAAGTCATTTTCTTCATCATCACCCAAGGATGCCGGACTCATGCACCATAGGAGAGTAAGGTACTTAGTAGTGATCTCTCAAGGTCGAAATGGAATCGATTAACATGGAGGCTAAGGATAAAGAATACAAAGGAAGAGATGTAGGATAGGGTATGTGGATGCCAAGTACGTAGTGCGAATTGTCCCATTTCCAATCATTAATCAGACTGACCAAGGCTTTTACGAGCCTTGGACACAAACAGCTCTTTCGCCTTCAACATCGAGGAGAGCTTATCGCCTAACGTTACCCAACCCAGATACCCTGACCCTCCGGACTACAAGACGTGAACGAATGCGTCAGCGATGAACAGCTATCGAGGTAATTCACTTCTTACCTTCCCGATCGTAACAAGAATCATTTCAGGGGAACCCTTATAGACTATACCAGGTTGCTTCCCCGCCAACTGCTGGACGATGTTTTTGCTAACTGTGTCCGCGTGAGCCGCATATTTGCCGATCTGCTTCTGCTCTTTCCAGTCTGTCACATCACCCGCTGCGTAGATTCGGGGATGGTTGACGACTTGAAGATTTGTGTTGACCTTGACGCGACCGTCAGGTGTGAGGACATCCTCCCCGAGGGATGCAACAAAGGCAGTGTTGGGTTTGCCACCTTTGGTAGCAACCTAGTCGCAATCCCGTTTAATGACGGACACGTCGAGGAGAAAGGGAGAACACGTACAACAAGATCCGCCGTTATATTCTGACCGTTCCGAGTTTGAATGACTCCAGGAGAAAGGTTGTCCACGTAGTCGTTGAGGATAGCCTTGATGCCTCGTTTCTGAACACGTCGTCCCACATCCTTTCTCCACTTTTCTGGATATGTGCCGTTCAAGAGGAATTCTTGACCGTGGACGATGGTAACTGGTTTGTTCTAGAGCGTATTGATCAATAACGACGTTGACAAAGGCAACGATGACCATATAACATACCGGCCATTGGTCCTTGATCTCTCCGGCGAGCTCTAAAGGAGAGGTGTATCGATGAGTGGATGGATCTATCAGATGCCTGGGAGATACTGACCGATACCAACAGCACCACCACCGACGAGGACAATATCTTGTGCTTCGGCGAATTTCTTCCTCCAATCTGTGACCCAGTCCAGTACCTCGGCCTTGGTATCAGGGAACGCAAGAGGTCCTTCCCAGATACTTCCGGGCGTTAGAACAAGGATGGAATATTCGATCCTTCGGCCGGACTGTAAGACTACAGCGCCGCCTTCTTGTGATTCTTCGATGGACACAACGGTGTCGACGACGAGCTCGCCATTACCGTTGACAAAGTTTTTGTCGTATGGAATGAAGATGCGATCTTCGAGGGAGCCTTCCTCCGTCACGACGGTACGTAGGCCAGCGACGAGGTGGGTGTAGAAAGGTCGAGATGTGATGAGGTAGAGTTTATATTTCGAGGGGTCGAGTTGAGCAGAGAGTTTGTTGGCAATAGGTGCGCCTGCACCTCCGCCACCAACGACGACGACGTTCTGACGAGATGTAGCTTTCGACATAGCAGATAAAGGGGAGTTCTGTGAGGATGCGGTGGGAGGTTTGTTGCTATTCAAGGGGCCCCCATCTTGTCGCTTTTAAACCAACAGCAGCTGGGGTTGAATTTTCGAACATGTGGGCTCGTTTTTCAGCAACTTGGGGGGCTGACGAGAAGGGGAGAGGGTAATGATATCTCAGAAAATTACCAGAAAAGGTTATCTCGCCACGAGATTTCAATTAAGCGAACCCTGCTCTTACCAAGCTGGTGAAAGACGTCAGCCTGAGCCAGTCGAGTGAAAGCTGATGATGCGAGATCAGAGTGTCAGCACATGCTTATATAATGGCGTCATCAACTTTACGCGGGATCAGCAAGATGATTGAAGGCTGTGTTCCTAGATTGCCAGATCTAGACGTGCTCACGACCAATGGCGACTCCCGAGTCAAAAGGACCACACCTCCTCACGTTTGCGGCAGAGATAATCGAAGAAATTTTATCTCATCTGGAAAATCATCAAGATCTTCTTCGCTTTGCCGCTGGATCCTCGTTTTGTGCACGTCTGGCTATTCCACGGCACACCGAATATCGTATACTTGTGCTCCCGGAACCAACACCTCACATATGGAAACACCTAACACGTCTACCTGGTTTAACTCATAATATCAGAGAGGTTCACCTCGGAGCTTCTCCGGGTATTTATCCAACTACACTGTTCAATGAAGAATTGGACGGAAACCCTGCTACGAATGTAGCGGATAAAGACCAACTTGGGCAGGACATATGTAGTGCATTGGAACTCATGGAAGACCTTACGGTGTTCACCTGGCGCTGGTCTTTAGAGTCCATGGTAAAACCAGAACATCGGGCGTCTGTCATGAACGTATTATCGAAAAAGAAAACCCTCAAACATATTTGGTTGCTTTGGAAGACCATCTCTAATTTGGATTCTAGTGCACCTCCTGTTGATATCTCGACTAACCCGGTGGGTCTCTGGATAGTGGCATTCTGAACAGTGGCTTTTCAGAAACTCATCCCCGCTCGGCTAGACCTGGAATATATCCCCTCTTACCTCAGTCACTATCGAGGGCGTGGCGTGGCAAGATGACCACAAGACACCTTACATCTATCGGTGGCTTCAGAACCTACCAGCCCTAGAAGTATGTTATCACCCCAATATCCAAAATTTCATCACTCACCAAGGGATTTAGTATCTACGCATTGGAATTACGCCACTTTCCCATTTGGAGGACTACCGCCGGCTCACCATACCGACTCTTCAAACGCTCTCCCTCTTCGGGAGAGGTAATCAGCAAATCAAACCTTTCATAGATCGACACGTCTCTATCCAAGAGTTTAGGTGGACTACAAGAAGACATGCATTCTTGTCTCCTGGGTGCTTACCGAATGTGAAGCGGGTGTTGGCCTCGGAAGATGTTTTGAGGGCGTTCGAATCGGCTTATCAATTATCTATACCTTTCTCACCACAAGCAGGTGTGGACAGTTCAACGAGTCCATCTGGCGATAGCACGGGCCTTGCTTCATTCTCGAGTTCACCCATCGACAACAGATATCGCCTAGAGGCAATTCAATTTGCCTCTGAGTTTCACATCCCATTAGACAATCTGCTCTCCTTCAATTTTATCCACCCCTCATATCTCAAGACTTTATGGCTGGCTGGAACAGAAACTGTGGATACCCTATTCGCTCTCGCGAATAAGTTTCATGCAGTCACAGCTATATACCTGGCCGACTTACTCGACGATTCGAACTCCCATACTTTTGTAAGCCACCATCTATTTTGATCGTCCCCTTCTCACCTGAAGCAATCCTCGACCCTCGCAGACCGAATGGCTAGATTTCTTCTCCCACTTCCATCAACTCGAAGCTCTAGGGGGAAACCATCTTCGGAAGGTTGCGCAAGCCGAATCCATCACCTTCCAGGATGCTGTTACCCGACTTGCTAGGTCCTGTCCGAACCTTAAGTTTTTAAATGACTGTGATCCAATGGAAACGTCGGATCGATTCGTTATCAGACGTCATGAAATCACGCAGGAGTCGTCTGGATCTGAATCTGAGGGGAGCCGGCCACATGTACGGATCGAACTGTTTCGCGAAGAGCGACGATTTAGGTACGTCAGTCATATATCTAGTTCTTCATGGGCGAGGAGATTAATGGGTCACCCTAGCATGACTCGGTATCTTGAACCACTAGGAGGTCATTTTAACAATGATGACCAGGCCTATGTGCCGCGTCTTCCGTCGTCTGTGTCTGCAGGATCGGAAGAGAGCCAATCTTCTGCGAGGTAATGATAAGGGTTTGTGGCCTACAAATTCACGCAAATATTGGAGAGTTATAGGTCGAGGATTTTATATCATTGAATCCATAAGAGCACTATACTGGGGTATTTATCTGTCATTACTGGATAAGCTCGTGAAAGAAGATGTAAAGAATGATTTAAAGCGACGAGGCGTATAAATATCAGAGAGAGAGTAGATATAAGAAAAAATATACTTGGGTCTCAAGAGACTGACGGTCGTTTATTGTGTCGTCAACTTGTACCAATCATTGAGAGCATCGGAGAGCTTTAAGGACATATCCGGTTGATATCCTTCGACGGGGACTGTGTCCCATACCACAGTCTGATCCGGAAGGTGCCGAGCTCTAAGTTGGACGTTCCGATTTTCCATGATCACGTCCACCAAGCCAACCATCGCTCGAGCGTCCAACGTTTGAAGCAAAGCCAACTGATCGTCCTGCGGTAAGGTGGCTGGGTCGAATGGCGAACCGAAAATCAATTTCCGAAGGGCAGGAGCAAGGTTAGAAGACCCAAAGCGCTGTGGGTCTTGGGATTTAAACTTGAGAGACAGTAGGAAGTGAATGTCAGAAATACGAAGTATTTCGACGTTGAGGAAGTGTTCAAAACAGAAATGTTCTTGATGAAGTCGGTCGTCATAAGTAAGATCCAGCCTTTCAATGGAATCAAGGGGCAACTTTGGCAGAATTGTCCTAAGAACATCGGAGGCGAAGATATCCTTTTGTCCCGTTCTGAAGAGCAAGTCGAGCACAAAGTGATGCCCAGAAGCAGAAGGACGGCCCAGAGTTGAAAAATCGAGACGCAGTGAGTCCGGAGTTCCGCTCATCATAGTCAGACAGTCGTGTCCTTGTATATATCTCGACAGGACTCTGGAGACCTCCACACAGTTGCGATTGGCAGAAAGTCCAACCATAACGGTAGCAACATCAGGAAAATTGATACTTGACAAAAACTGTGTCAACCATTTATCCGTGACCTGTGCAAGACTGAGAAAAATCAGATGAGGGAGGTGACATGGGGGTAGTGGCTGGCTAGTCGACTGGCTGTGAAGTTGTCCTAATAAAAGCCGCTCAACCTGAGGGAGGCAGGAAAGCAGAGTGATAGCGTCTTGGACTTGCAAGAAACCGTCGAATGGCCTCGTAAGTACCAAGGTGGTCACAGTAGAAAAGCTCTTGATCGCAGATGGATAAACTCGACAATCCTCCAGAACTAGAATTCGTAGTCGCGGTGCACCTCCTGAAAAAGCTGGTCCGCTGAGCTCGAATTTATGCAACCACACCGCTTCAAGACGCGGAAAAGCATAATCCGTGTTCTGCAGGAGAGGGAAAACAGTCCGGTTATGGTTATTTCTCAGCCGAACTGCTTGTGTCTGGTGGAGGTGATTTTGCTGGTTCAGTGTTGCCACGATCGGAAATTCCAAGATTGAATATGGTAAATCAATGATTAGGTCGGCCTCCTTCGAACGATCCCAGCAGAAGTCCAACCACTTGGCGACGCTGCCATCGATGTGGCACCAGAGCGAGGCACAATCCAGAGCGAGTTCCCTCCAATCGTGGCATACATGGGTCATCGGGATGACATTATATGTCTCCCGAGCTACTCCATCGCTATGTTGAACCTCGAGGAAGACCTCCGACAGAACCTCTGGTGGCAATTTGTTGACGAGCGTATGAGAATTTCGAGTCCTCCGGAGAAGAATGAGTTGATTCTCGAGTAGTTCTATCTCCGCGTCCAGTTGCGCAATTATCATAGCATTTTCAGTCATGGGAGGATGAGTGGAAGTAGTTGCGGTTGTAGGGGCGAACGAGATTGTAGAGATTGTGGAAAGAGGTGCTCGCAGAACCACAGGCCAGGAAGGCCAGCTTTGATGGTACCCCGGTAGTTTCCGGCGACTATGCCACACAATCTTATCTGATACCGGAGGCGCTGACTGAAAGCCAACCGAATTTTTCGATGACATTATTCGGATTGCAAAGGCTCAAGGTGAAGAACAAGTCCATCCATCGAAAAGAATACCGATACATCCGAGCCACAATGCATAATGTAACAACGGGAGTAAGAAAACAACAGAGAGAAGGATCAAGATCAAATTTACATCCACACACCACGTCCAAATCAGACACTCCACACAGCCAGAATTCCGAAGTGCTAGAATTCCAAAGTCCAACTCCTAACAAGTCCTCTATAGAAGCTGCCTCACCAACGTTCACGTTCCCAACCAGTCAACCGACACAGACTCCGCCATGAACCGGTCATAATCACCGTCCATATCCTGCTACCCCACCGATCGACGCAACTCCACCGATAGAAGGTGAATGCGGGGGACTCGAAGCACCAGGAAGTCCTTTCTTCGGAAGAACCCACGACGGCGTCGAACTTGTCGGCGACGTAGCCCTAGCAGGCGAAAGAGCAGAACCCGCAGGGGAGACACCAGCATTATTCGAGGCCGTTGCGTATGGTGAAGCACCATAACCAGTCGAATATCCATGATGTGGTTGATGTTGAGCTGATTGAGGTTGTACGTCTGCAGTTGGTACAGCGTCATGAGGGTTTGATAAAGCGGCAAAGTCGTTAGTTGACGCCTGAGTAACTGGGGCGCCTGTTGCGTAAGGGTTCGACAACGGAGCGAGATCATCAAGCGATGATCTGTTCACAGGTTGATGAGATTGAGGCTGAGACTGTTGTGGACTAGCTGCGGCAGCCTGTTGAGCGTGATGACCGTTAGCACCGTCGGACGCAGCTGGCTGCCCTTGGGTTTGTTGTCCTTGCGCATGTGCTTGACCTTGCGCTGGCGCCGGTTGCCCATTTGGAGGTGATACGCCAGGAACGGAGATGAAGTAAAACAATCCTGCGGGCTCCTTTCCGCCTTGCTGGTAATATTGGGCCCATGCCTGCACACCTGGGTCGGCATATGTCGCGGTAGGATAAAACACGTAAGGAGGGGTTTGAACTGGAACTGGCGAAGAGGGTGTGGGAGAAGGTTGGGTTTGCGGCTGAGCTTGTGCTGGCTGAGCCTGTGACTGTTGCGGTTGCGCCTGAGGTTGGGTTTGTTGAACCTGGGGTTGTGATTGCACTTGAACAGGCGACGAATCCAGCACCTGAGCTTGCGGTTGCGGTTGTCCTTGCACATCGACGTGGTATGGCTGGGGTTGTTGTTGTCCCTGCACGTCGATGTGGTATGGCTGGGGCTGCGCTTGTGATTGAGCCTGAGGTTGGGGCTGAATTTGAGCTTGGGGTTGCGGTTGTGGTTGAATCTCGGGCTGAGCTTGTTGCGTGACGGGGCTTTGCACCTGAGGCTGCAACTGCGCATATGGCTGAGGTTGTTGAGCCTGCGGCTGCGGTTGAGGTTGAGGTTGCGGTTGAACTTGCGCCTGGACTTGTTGTTGTGGCTGGAGCTGGGGTTGTGCCTGCGGTTGGACCGGTTGGTATTGAGGTTGGCCCTGCGGCTGAACTTGGGGTTGGAATTGAGGTTGTGATTGACCCGGCGTCTGAGCTTGAGCCTGAGCTTGCGATTGCACTTGGGGTTGAGGTTGATACTGTCCTGGCTGTTGTTGAGGTTGAAGTTGATATTGTCCAGGTTGTTGTTGGGGCTGAGGCTGAATAGCCGCTTGAGGTTGAGCGACCGGCTGCTGCTGAACTTGTTCTTGGCTTGGGTACGGGACGGGACCTTGAGGTCCATAGCCAGGTTGCCCTCCGGGGTACGCAGCCTGAGCTTGACCAGGAAGTGTACTTTGTGGTTGTGGGCCATATGCTGGTTGCTGTGCCTGCTGGGGTTGTTGCTGAGGTTGCATGACCAGTTGGGGTTGTGGAGCAGGCTGTGGTTGGCCGGCATATTGCGGCGGACCGGGTTGGTTCTGGCCAGCATAGGCGGGTTGAGGCGCGCCGTGTTGGGCATATGCAGCAGCGGCAGCAGGATCGGAGTATGGTTGAGGACCAGGAACGGGTGTTGCAGCGGGACCAGGACCAGGCCCTGGGTACCCTGGTTGTCCTGGGAAAGCTCCTGCTTGAGGGAAGCCGGAGAATTGCCCTGGCCAGCCGCCAGGGTATTGCGTAGGTGGTGGGGAACCAGCATATTCCTGACGGATTCGCGCGCTTGAACCTGGTCGGGCGTACGGCTGTTGAGGGGGACGGAAACCCGTGTCGTACACTACAATGGCGTCAGGGAAGTTTCAAGCAGATAACAGAATGGGGACAAACCTCCAGTATGCCTCGCCAAACTATCCTCCATCACTCGATCAAATATAGTCCTGGCTCTAATGAAGGTTTCGTTCATCGAAACGAGGTCAGCTAAAAGGGATAGTGAGTCAAACAGAAAAAAAGTGTTCGCAGAAGCATTACCTCGCTTCTGACTGTATTTGTCAATCAATTTCACTATCTTGGGTCGAACTGCCATACAAGAACGATAGAGTTCCTGTTGCAACGTGAACAAAGGTTTGAGACACGACAGAACAAACTAACCTGAATCTCTTCGTTATCTGCCAGATTGTCCTTTACAGGATCAAGACCGCGGAGCATATTAAGAAGCTTTTCCACATTGACAGCTTGTGCAAATACAGCGGCCTCCTGTTCCGCTTCCTTGGCTAGTTCAGCGACAGTTGGTTCGGGCATTGGTTCCTAAGGCGGCGTCAAGACCACAAAAGGTATGGCCATGTAAAGAACGTACCACATAGTTCACGGGGAAGATGCCCGTTCTGCCCTTCAGCTGGCCACGCCACCAGTCCTTGTACCCGCGGTCAACAACTTTTATGATATCTCCCTTCTCGAAGGCCAACTCGCCCGGCTCCGTTGGCTCAAAAGTATGCAGTGCTCTGACACGAGTTACAATAGTCTGGGGAGAGACTGTGGCGGCCGTGGCTGCAGTTGATGTGGCTGAATCAGAAGGTGCAGGTGCAGGTGACTGGTATTGCGACTGATTGTGACTTTGGGTTGCTTGTGTCGGCTGTGGTTGCGGAGGGGTGGGCTCCCGGGGTGGGGGAGTCCGAGCAGGGACGTAGCCAGCTTGGTACTGCGGCTTGGCGTACGGATTTACTGTAGAAGTAGACGTTGACGACGATTTACCGCTCGTAGAAGACGAGGCTGCTGTGCTCTTCGAAGCGCTCGAAGAGGAGCCTGAACCGCTCGAGCCACTGGCCCCCGCCACACTGTATTCTGTCCATTTTCCCCGCCCACCTTTATCATGCATTGACATTTCGAGAACTCGTTGAAGTTCCTCCTCTTCCCTCCGCCTGATCTCGTCGTCAACGGCAGGTGGTGGAGCTTCTTGTTCTGCCTTGAATTTGAGACCTTTACAAACACATGTCACTTGCTGTCACTTTGGGGTAATGAGGAGGAGCTCACCCTTCGTTTTGAGATTGTTGTAGCAATCCTCCATAATGCCAAGAGTCGAGTCATTCTCCCATTCGGAGACCCACATCGCGATGAGGCTTAACGTGCGCTTCTTTACTTTGTCGTGAGTAGTCTAGCATAGAGTATCGTTAGAATGTTGCGCATAGTCACTTTCGAATAATATCTCACCCGATCAGTCGCCAGCTTCTCCAAGCCTTGCGTAAAGGCTTTTGACGCTATTTCCCGATGTACTTCGATTCCGCAGTTCTTTGTCAGCGCTTCTGCGACGGTGAGCGCATATAGTTGGACATTTGGACTACGATGAGCGAGTCGCTTGAGGAGAGCAAGAATCACATCCCGCGCGCTGAGGACGGGTCAAGGGAAACCCGAGTATATGCGTGTCGATCGACCTACCCCGACTCACCCTCATCCTGGACCTTATCACAAAGGTTCAGGATGAGCTCCCAGTTCTCTGATGTGAGGTTTTCATCAGTTGTTTTGACTGAAAATGGAGAGGGTCAGCTGTCGTTCCGTTAGAGATTGACCAGTTGCTCACCAACGATCTCATCGTAGGGGTTGACTGTTCCACCTCCAAACATCTGTGCTGTTCCAGAGGGTCACGACGTGGAGGAAGATACGGGTTAAGAGGGAATGGCTGCGGAACACCTGCGATTCGGAGACGAGGGAAAAGAGCAATCCGAGGGCAGTGATGGAGGTGGCTGTGCTCGGTCACGTTCTGCTTGGCCGCCCTAACGGATTTAGTGGCGTCCTGAAAGCCGTCTTTCTCTTTCCATCCATCGTTATTGCTGTCCTCAACAATGGCAAAAGGTGAGCTCAATCTGATGGCCCTTGCGCAAGCCCTGATGTGTCATCACTGCAGTACCCAGAAATTTCCGTCTGCTCGAAGAATTAGAGAAGGGCGAGAAGGGAATCGGAGATGGCTCATGCTCGTATGGTCTTGAAGATGGCGACGATATCTTGATGAGCAACTGGAATGGCACGATCATCGGACCTGGCCACGTACGTTCTTTTCCAAGTCCTTTCGATCGTACCTAAGCTCAACAAACTGATGGTCTGATCAGACCGTCCACGAGAATCGCATATACAGCCTCAAGATATACTGTGGGGGTTCCTACCCAGAATTCCCGCCCGTCGTCCAATTCATATCACGAGTCAACCTTCCGTTTGTTTCCTCGACAGATGGCAAGGTTGATCCATTGAAACTCCCGGTGTTGGGTAGCTGGAACAAGAGCAGTAGCATCGAAACAGTGCTTGTCGAGATTCGAAAGTTCGTGTCAGATGCATTCATCAGAGAAACACAGCTGACATCCTCATAGGGAAATGGCTTCGTACCAGAATCGCAAATTGCTCCAGCCCCCAGAGGGCTCGACATTTTGAGGAGGCATCTAGCGGGGCATAATTAGAGCTCTGATTGTTTAGGAATTGGACTTGTCCTTCTCTTTTGTTGAGTGTATCATCTGTATATCGCATTAACGACACCGGTCTTCTCATCCAACTCGTGTGTTAAGTCATCATTTCGTCCTTCACAGCGATGACTCCTCCGGCTGTAATATGGCTTATCCCGGTCTGGACGGAAAATATGCTCGGTCCCGCACAGGATGTGCATACCCGTGTTATGAGGTGCAGTGGGAACAGACAGCGACAGCACTGACTGCTGGTTCGCCCCTATTCCCATCATGGTTTCCTCTCCCTCCCCACGCTACAGTAATCGATATCTTGATCCACCCGTTGTATACGGGATTGGCTAGCTGCTGACTTCCTCTGTTGAGATGTTCGTTTGAACGCGCTCGCAGGCGTTCGGCCTTTCTGGGTCGCGTGACTGCGTTGGTCCTGATGAAAGGCTGCCTTCAGCGCTCAGTGCCCTCCTAGAACGCTGCTACCTATCATTATGACTGAAAAACCGAGGATACCACCCTGTAAGAACAAGCCCGACTTTTGCACCCGGAGGTTTGCTCCGAGGTTTGCTGCTGTGATCGGGCCGGGCGGACCGCACCATCAGAAGCCATTGGACAACACAAGCAAACATCATCCAACCGGATTTCCAAAAACGCGGCAAGGTCGTGAACGACGATGAAAGCCTCGACATCAGCCACGGCAACCCCTGCGCACAATGCACCTCTACCCCCACCATCCGTTCCATCTGCAGGTCGCTCATCACGTATAGCGCCTCACTCGCATATAAAAGGTCTTGGATTGACCCCGGAGGGTTATGCCCTTGCAGACACTGCTGGTTTTGTTGGGCAAAAAGTAGCACGAGAGGTAGGGTTATCAATATTCACAGCTTTCTCCTCAATGCTTCTGCCAACGGGATGCTTAATGTGCTGATAGGCATGCGGGGTCGTCGTTGATCTTATCAAATCGCGTAAATTCTCTGGACGTGCTCTCTTGCTAGTTGGTGCACCAGGAACAGGCAAAACCGCGTTAGCTCTGGCCGTTTCACATGAGCTGGGCTCTAAAGTACCATTCTGTCCGATGGTTGGATCAGAAGTGTACAGTGCTGAAGTTAAGAAGACGGAAGTGCTTGCTGAAGCTTTCCGACGAGCCATTGGTAAGTGTCCACTCTTTTTCGTGTTTTTCCTTTGGGTATATGCGGTCAATTTTGGCTGTAGCACGAACATGATTCTGGCTCTGTTCACGCTGATACTTACATCCGCGTCTTCAGGTATTCGGATAAAGGAAACAAAGCAGGTCTACGAAGGAGAAGTCACCGAGCTCACGCCCACGGAGGCTGAAAATCCTCTGAGCGGTTACGGAAAGACTGTCTCCCATGTCATTGTAGGATTGAAGACCGTCAAAGGGACAAAACAACTTAAGCTCGACCCAAGTATATATGAGTCAATCCTAAAGGAAAAAATTGTCGTTGGAGATGTGATCTATATCGAACACAACACCGGTGCTGTCAAGGTACGTTATCCCCGCCAGAATTGCGCATACAACCTACTCACACACCATGCTAGCGCGTTGGTCGCTCTGATGCTTACGCATCGTCATACGATCTCGAATCAGAGACATATGTCCCCTTACCAAAAGGAGACGTTCACAAACGCAAGGAGCTGGTGCAAGACGTGACGCTAGGGGACCTCGACGCGGCTAATGCACGACCCCAGGGTGGACAAGACATCATGAGCGTAATGGGGAGTCTCGTAAAGACTGGGAGGACAGAAGTGACAGATAAACTGAGGCGGGAAGTCAACAAAGTCGTAAAGGGTTACGTCGAACAGGGTGTGGCGGAAGTTGTACCAGGTGTTGTGTTCATCGACGAGGTATGTGTCTCCCATGACCTATTTTTGACGCGTTACTCAAGCCAGATAACCCTCTCAGGTCCATATGCTCGATATCGAATGCTTCACCTACCTCAATGCATTACTTGAATCACAAATGGCACCAACCGTCATTCTCGCTACCAATAGGGGAAACTCTTTAGTCCGCGGAACATCCGATATCGTTGCCCCGCATGGCATACCTGTTGACTTGTTGGATCGGTTGGTACCTTCAATTTTCCTCTTCTAACCGTCTCTCAAGCATTTCCATTCCAATCAGGTGCATGATCGTGAAAACTGATGCATATAGTCGGGAAGAAGTCGGGAAAGTGGTTCAACTTCGTGCTGGCGTCGAAGGTCTCAAACTAGGACCTGGGGTCGTCGAGAAGCTTGCTGCTGAAGGCGAGAAGAGCTCGTTACGGTATGTGATATCCTCTTTCTATCTTCAGCTTCCCCGTTTTGGTTATATGCGCCTTTTGGTTCAAAAACTTTCTGTATATGGTAACTTATACGCCTCTACTAGCTATGCTCTACAACTCTTAACTCCGGCGTCAATTCTGGCAAGACTTGTTGGCCGAACGCAGATAGAAATGGACGATATAGGAGAGATGGGTGAACTTTTCCTTGATGCGAAGACGTCTGCTTCGTTGATCGGAGAAGGTGGTTTCACCGGGGGAAATATCTTCTGAGATGACTTGAGAATGTTGTATTCGTGTGGGTAAGGGCGCTGCTTTTATCATCAGCCTTCTTCGGCTTGTTGACGTTGCCATCAACAGGAGACTATCTGTTGTCGATCTAGAATGTATCGTCAAAAGTATTTTTAGAATTCTAATTGGGTGTTTTTGAAACGCGATTCGAACTGAAGTTATTCGGCAACTGGAATTTTTTATTGTTTCTCTGATTGGTCCCCTCCCGGTCAACTGAGGTGCTATTGCACGCGGCTTTTGGCAGGGCTCTCCAAGGCGTTTCGTCGAGAGTTTTGCTGGGTTATGGCAAGCTCGTTTTTAATCACGATTTCTCATGGTTACAAAGCACTACAGGACGCTGTCCAGCTACCCATGGGATACCAAACATCTTCATTCGGTCTACTTGCATCGCCCACCGCCATCCTTCTCCTGGTGGTCGTCCCCGAGACGACTGGAGAATTGGCTGCCGTGTTGGACGAGTTCTCGTGTAAGTCGTTACCAGTATATCATCGGATGTTGCACATCAGTTCGTCAGCAGGTAATGAGAACAGTTTATAAGGCAACCTCATCATCCTGCCTGATTTTTTCATAACGCTGGCGGCAGCGTACCTTTCGTTTTACCTTGGCCTATCGTAAAGCTATGTAATCGACGAGCACTCTGCGCCATTCTAATGGGTTAACCGTGCATATATATCACAGGTCCTACGCCACGACATTACTTGGTGAGTTTTCATTATCTGGGTTAGGGCTGAGATTACCGAACCTTTCCTTTGCGCGTTAGAGAGGAAGGGTCTGCACTCTTTGAGTTGAACAAGCCAAGCGTTTGACGCGTTCAACTGTTCGCAGTGCGTAATCTATTATTACAATACGTCGACCCAGTGAGGGACATTGAAATCGGTTGTGGTACGTTCCAACCTTTGAATCCTTCTTTTCCGCGTGTTCTTGGACTCGCGGCAGATAAATGCTATTATTCCTCGCCTTTCTAGCTGCACGAAAACTCACAGTGTTTGGCTTGATTTTGTCAATGCCACCACACATTCAAAGCAAGGTCAAAACTTGGCGTTACAGAAACAAATAGTGTGTACCCTTTGGCTCCGAGGCGTAACCCAGGATTCTGCCACAAGCCACATCCCTAAACTCGACCACACTTCGACCGGTCTTTGTCCGTCTACAATCCTCGTTCTCTCATCCTTAGCCACACGTCTTCGCAAATAATGGCCTACGCTACTATCACCCCGACTTTGACTGGAACAAACACCGAGGCCCTAGCAAAGGTCGAAGCCGAAATCGACGCGCAACGGAGAAAGCTCGTCGATCTCTACTCCATCCGAAATTCTCTGCTTCCTGTCTCGTCTCTTCCATCAGAGGTACTCTCCAGGGTCTTCTCCTTCGTCCCAGTCGAGAAGGCCACCGTGCTGTCTGTGACACACGTATCGCAATACTGGAGATACGTTGCTTTGGGGGACCCTTCACTCTGGACCCAAATCGACGGTGGCAACGTGCATCTAGCAGGCCTCTTCGCTGAACGGTCTAGGAATCTGGCGCTCTCGGTCAACTTGGGTCTCTGTGACCTGGACGAACACAAGCAAGTCGATGTCATATTAGCATCGTTCGACAGAGTACGGGATTTGACGCTATGTGGTCCAGCTGGACCCCCATCGACTTGGACTTCAAGAGACCCATTCCTGGTCTGGGCAAAGAGTGCTAGGACCTTGGAGACACTCTGTCTTTCAAGGATGAAGGTTAGCAGGAGGAAAGTTCCATTTTCGCGGGATGCACCACGATTGCGCCTACTATCTCTTCAAAATGTTACTTTCCGGTGCTCTTCCTTTCGACGCTTTACTTCTCTCACCACACTCCGAATTGAAGAACCTGCCAATGAGGTTCTGCTGCACGATATCGGCAGGCTCCTGGCCGCTACACCCCTTTTGCAGTATTTGGTCCTGGATCGAGTCCAGTTCATCGATAATGGAGACACCATGAAGCCCCTACAGCTCCCCTGCCTGGTTGACCTTACGTTGGGATTGGTGTCTTATGACACGGAGCCTCACTTAGTGGCAGTCATCCGACTGCTAGATTCTCTTGACTTGCCACCAACGACGAATCGTTCTTTGATCTTCAACTCCTACGAGGCAGAGGCATTTGAGGGTCTACTATCCTCTGTCACCAGCCATTTCACTTCGAACAACCCGATACACACAGTAAATGCCTTGATCGACCGTCGTTTCTGCCTCTCGTTGACGATCTACCCACCACCAACTCACGGGATGGAAGATACTGGAAAGGTTAATATCTCGACGACGACGGCGTGCATTGGAACCACCGTTTGCCACAGTGTATTTATTGCGGCTCTGGATTTCCTTCCACTTACGACGGCGCAAATAATCGACCTTGATATGCCCATTTCTACGTTCTACCAGCCTTCACCACATGGAATCATTGATCGGTTCTTCGGTGCCAGGGAACTGCATGTGTATAATGCTGGAGCGGAGCTACTCTTCCGCTACCTCTGGGACGTCTTGGCCAGAGATTGGACGATAACTAGTTTCTTCCCAAAACTCGAGATGTTGGGTTGGCGGTATGGAAACCTCGATATGATGGTTCACCAAGAGTCCTTGACGTTATGTGATGCTGCCCTCCAGAATCGATTTGTGAAAGATAATGTATCCAGCGACGAGATGGGCACGTTGTTTTGTAATTTCCTCGGTGATTTATTCGGAAGCCTGAATGCAGGCGACGAGGAGTCGGAATAATGATATGTAGAGGCGTAGATCTAGCTTTCAAGTTTTTTGGGTGCCCTAGCCTTGTAGTTATACTGTAGTATACCGTGTCAATCTCTTCAACAATCATAACGACATCTCAATCTCGTTGAACCCACCGTGACTAACCCAGACCGTTTACGAATCTCCCGTTTGAGAGTGAAGCTGAACTGTACGCCAGTCTCGTTGTGGGGGTTGCAAGTATCCTGAGTTATCGTAAACTCCTTCCATAGGTTCGAATATCATTGTCTGTCGTGACCTACCAGCGCCGTCGGTAAATGCAGGTAAAAAATAAATATCGCAGGATCTGAGAAATGCAGGCACTAACCTTGTCCTGCGTTTCTGAACCACATAACATACTACATCGCTATCCATACCTTCGTCAAACTCCTCGCACGGAGGTCGATAAATAGCAAGTCGATGCCCCTGGTCTTGTTGATTATCAAAATTGTTTAGATACCGCAGATTCGGGCACGCGAGAGCCAGCCTTCGGATTAATTCTGGCTCTGTTACTCTTCCGTTGTGAACAAGATCCCATATGTTGCACTCGCCGATCGTATCGAGATGAGCAAACTGCGAAAGGGCATCAATCCATTCGTCCTTAGGGCGTGATCAAAAAGTGTTAGCTAACAGACTCCAATGTTGGAAACGACAAGCATACGAGCGTCCAATTAGGATATCCTTCTCTGGGGATAATCTCCAACCAACGGATCATGGGAAAGCGTGCAGCATGAGCGGATATCTTCTCTAGATCCTGGGATGTGCGTAGGACGATAAGGCCAATAGGATTCAAGAATCTGTAAGAAAGTAGGTCCGGGATCTGCAAATCTGCAAAGTGAATAACTTCGACCTGACGACGTAGATCTCGCGCTGACGGCGGTTCATCGGTAGAAGAATAATTAGCCTCGAGGGCGTCTAGTATATGAACGGAAACTTGAAATCGTTTGCAATTCGGTAAAAACCCATGTGGAAGTGGGTGGACAGTGTCTAACAGACACCATCGAAGTTCTTCAATCGTGGGGTGTCGTTGGATGAACTGGATAACCGATTCTTGCGAGCTGCCATATACTGCAAGGGTAGTGAGCACCGGCAGCACGAAATCGCTCGAGGCCGCCACTAGTGAAAGTGTTCGTGCCAACATATGAAGACACTGTACTCGATATAAATTATAAGTAATTTTAACTATAGAAGAACGAACCACAAGGCCTGGTGATTTCTGAATCCATCGTGCAATATTGGTAGTTTGTGAAGGAGTAGGTTCACGATAGGCAGCTTGAGTACCTCGAAGGCGAAGATGAGTAAGATGTGATATGTTCCAAGTCTAGATAGCATATGAGTTAGTTTCATGAAGCTTCAAGCCAGAAAACCGACAGAAAAGCCTATACACACTGGATGAAGATCCGAATTGTATTCTGCTCGTGAGTCACTAGCCCACATCATAGAGAGGCGACGAAGGGCTGGTAATCTCGTCAAAGCCTCGGTAAATGTTGCTCTTTGATTCAGAGGAATTACTCGTTCCTGGCTTCTGCTGTGCCAGGTAACAGTGGTCAACCTCTTCATCGTGGCGAACGCTTTGCACATATTATCGATAACATCTTGGTCAGATGCGTCATCCGAGTCGTCCAACTTTGGATCAACCAGGGTGACCGGATATCTCTCTGGAACACGTCCATCACTATTTTTGCGAAAGTCGATATGTACTTCTCGAAAATTAGAGGTGGAATTCGGAAAACGAGCGAGGTGTTCCCATATGTCAGGTCTTCGTGTGGGAATGTAGAGTACCCGGTATTCAGTGTGCCGAGGGATGGCTATGCTCGCGCAAAGATGCGAAGCCAAAGCAAAGGCGACAAGGTCCTGAGGACTATCGATCCAGCAAAGAATCTCGTCAATCAGCTCTTGAGCCAGATCCAAGAGGTTCATTTTGTGGTTGATGTTGCTGTGAGAAGGAATGAGGTAGGCTTGCCGTCATGCGGTTATTCCCGGCCCGCAAGGATCGTTCTTCTTTCGCTCAAAGCCATCACCTAGCGGTGAGTCGACATATTGATTTAAAGGTGTACACTACTACTAGCATGGCGAGGAGAACGTGGATATCAAATTTAGCGGCGGGACAGTATATCATGAATACTACGAAGGTGGCTACAAGCAGTACGAAGCCGAATCTCCTGTTTTGATAATCGGCCAACGGTTAATGGGGGCGATGCTAAACTGTGAGCCAGTCGCGCTGCGCGAGCTTCCGAGTATCCAGAATGGGAGTTGTCGTAATCTCCCTGCAGAGGTTCGAACATTACAGTTTGTCGTGACCTACTGCAGTTAGTAAATAGCACTATATGGCGGGACAATTGGGTCAGATACCGACCTTGCCCTGCGTTTTTGAACGACATAGTGTACTGCATCATGATCTATGCCTTCATCGGCCCCTTCGCCTGTAGGTCGATAAATAGCGAGTTGGTGCCCCTCGCTCTGTTGGAGATCGAAATTGTTCAGATATCGTAGATTTGGGCAGGCGAGAGCGAGCTTCTGGATCAATTCTGGCTCAGTTACTTCCCCGGTGTACACGAGATCCAAGTACATGTTAGTCTCTCCGATCGTCTCAAGGTGGGTAAACTGCGAAAGGGCTTCAACCCATTCGTCCTTATTATATGATCAAAAGATGTGAGTCGATAAGCGATAGACTAAAAACAGCAAACACACCATTGTCCATGTAGGAATGCGTCCTCTGGGGATGACATCCAACCAACGAATCATGGGGAACCGTGCAGCGTAAGCGGATATTGTTTTTAGATCCTGAGGGGTGCGCAGTACGACAAGACTAGCAGGATCCAAGAATTCGTAAGAATATGGGTCATTTCCCAAGATCGCGAGCACACCCTCGTGTTGGATGGCTTCAATTGAGCGATGTGACTGGCCACTGGGGAGATGGCAGCAAGACTCGAGGGCGTCCAGCACATAAGTCGAAACCCGAAGTCGTTTGCAGTTCGGTAGAGACCCTGGTCGAAACGGGTGAACCACGCTGGTTGGAGCCCACCGAAGTTCTTCGATTGTGGGGTGCTGTTGGATGAAGTGAACAATAGAAGTCCGTGAATTTCCATCGAGTGAGAGGGTGATGAGCATCGGCAAAACACAGGCGCTGGGAGCTGCCATCAGTGAAAGTGTGCTCGTCTGCACATGAAGGTGCTGTGTTCGATATGAATTCCAAATAATTCGGACTATGAACGAATCGCTCACGAACCACAAGACCAGGTGAATTTTGTAACATCCTAGTGATATTGGCAGCCAGTGCAGGGGTAACGGATGGAAGGCCTTGGAAACGAAGGTGGGTAAGATTTGATATGTCCCCGGTCTAGAGCCTATGTTAGACCGGTGGAAGATTGGGAAGAGAGAGAGAAATGTACGGGGTGGGCGCCTGAACCGAGTTCTTTCCGCAGTGCCCGGTCACAATCTAAAGAGAGACGTTGAAGGCTCGGTAGTTTCGTCAAAGCTACAGTAAAAGTTCTTGCTTCGTTCGAAACAACCGCCGATGGTGCAGTGCCACTGCCGCGCCAGGTAGTAGTGGTCAACCTCTTCATCGCAGCGAATGCTTTGTACACATTCTCGGTGACATCTTGTTCAGATATCCCGCTAGAATTGTCCAACACTGGGTCGACAAGAGTGATCGGATATTTCTCCAGGTGTCCATGGCGGGTTTTGCGAAAGTCGATATGTACTTCCCGGATATTGGAGGTGAGATTCGGATAACGGGCTAAGTGTTTCCAGAGGTTAGGCCTTTGTCTGGTAATACAAATCACCCGATATTCGGTGTGCCTAGGAATTGCAATATTTGCGCAGAGATGGGAAGCCAGAGCAAAGGCAGTAAGGTCCCGAGGTTTATCAATATGGCATAGGATTTCGTCAATAAGCTCTTGAGCTAGATCTAAGAGGTTGGAACACTTCATGCTGGACATAACTCGGATGACATGGGCGAAAGCACTGGCAGCGTAGCGAGGACAGACAACC
This sequence comes from Pluteus cervinus, assembly GCA_004369065.1. Lineage (NCBI taxonomy): Eukaryota > Fungi > Basidiomycota > Agaricomycetes > Agaricales > Pluteaceae > Pluteus > Pluteus cervinus. The sequence goes on from ML208449.1 coordinate 61,218, forward strand.
ACAACGCTGCGGGCCTGCGGCGAACAGGATTATGTAACCGGGCCCGTGCCGCCGGGCCGACAAAGATTGGAGCCGAATCTCTTGATTCTCTTCCCACATCCACGACCATACAATACAACCAGTCCTTTGAGTCCTCTTGCTGGACTTCGTTAGCAAAGAAGACTGATATCAACTCCACCGACCAATCGTAGGTATTGTAATAACAAGGCTTGTGCGTAATCGTCATGCTCATCTGCCCTTTAGCTTTCACAGGTTCCTGCAC